>VZTL01040793.1:55740-190493 GCA_013400535.1 Scopus umbretta
AAAACCCCCCCCCCCCCCCCCTTTTTTTCTTTAAGCTAATTTGAAGTTAGTGAGAAAATCACAGTAGTTCATGGTTCTTTAAACAAAGAAGCTGAACAGAGGCATGACTTATGGGGTAAATAAGTAATGACTGTAGTTTTGATGTGGACCAGAAGGTGGAGAAATGGTCTCTTTAAAAAAGCTGCTGTCTTAACCCAGGTGAGGCTTTAACAGGAGAGACTGGTTTCTCAAACTGTGCTGTTAGTGGTTCTCAGGCTGCCCTCAAGTGTCTCTCGGTGAAACAAGGAAGATGATTCTAGGAAGAGAGTGATTCCCTGCTGTGTTTACTGGTCTTTCAAAGCATTTAGAAATACTGTCCAGAAGCAGAAGTGTTGAATTATTAAGGCCTCTCAGGAGGGGAGAAGGAAGGGAAGCTGTTGAAGGTAATAGGAAGCTCTTAAGTCTGGAGAGCAGAGAGGAGGACAAGGAAGGTCAATGCATCCTATTCACAGAAGGTTTGAATGTTCGGTTGTCCAGGGAGAAGCTACCTGTAGATGAAAAGTCAGCCCTATTCTATGGGACGATAGCGATACAATTTCAGGTTTTCTGGGTGGTGCTGGTGGGCATGCTGGTTGAATATGGGCTCTAACATTTCTGAAATAGACCCTCCGCTGCTGTGACTATTGTCTGTCCTTACGCTGTTGCCCATAAACTCACTCCTGCCGTGCTTGAAACTAAGCAGACTCTGCTGACCTCTCATTGCAGGGGGGGCCCACGCTGGAGCAGAGGTTTGAATCTTATTACAACTACTGCAATCTCTTCAACTACATCCTCAGTGAGTTGCTGCAATTCATTTCTGGTTTGTGAATTTTGGAGAGGGCAGAGCTGAAGAAAGGGCCAGAAGAACTGGAACATGTCTGTTTATAGAGTATATAGGAGAAGCAGTCCACGAGCTTTCCATATGTTTGAGTTTGAATGAAGAGCACTTTGCATCCATGCATTTAAAACCACAAAAAGCGCAAATAGTTTCCAGTGCTTTCTGAAATATTGTAAAGAATAAAAATTCTTTACATTTCTATCTTGCTGAGAATTGCTTCACCTCTCTTTATTAAAAAGTAAAACGAAGCTGTAAGCCAGAGAAAACTTGTAGTGTTTCACAACTGCTTACTGTTGTCGACTCCCCTTGGAACAAATTTTAGTGTTTGTGACTCCCTGCCAGACTTCTTGCGGAGAATAGATTGGTTAGGATAAACCCCTGCAGTCTGCCTGCAGCATCTGAGAATCACTGCTGCTGAGCGGTCTTATTCTGGAGATTAACCCCATATGTGCTTGTATTCTTTAAAAGCGAAGGCAGTTGAGGCAGCCGAAGCTACATACCACTGCCCTACGGGAAGCTCCACTCATCTGCTGCCGCATCTCCCATTTCAGGGAAATCCTTGTGTTTTTTACTTTGTCTCTGCCTCCAGTTCTGCCACTGTTCTTGCTCAAGGTATTAAGTCTCTCATCTATTACTTACATTCTTCTGCAGATGCTGATGGCCCTGCTCCTCTGGAACTGCCCAACCAGTGGCTCTGGGATATCATTGATGAATTCATATACCAGGTATTTGACCCTAAGACTGGGACATTTTGGGGTGGCCTTGCCTCTGTTAGCGCTACAAGTTTTCCATCCCCTCCCTCTCTGTGATTTTCATAGCTACGATACCATTGCAGGTCAAAAAAACTTTGGTGAGCACTGTTATTCCTGGGTCACCAGGTAGACGAAGTAGTTGTAGATGTACAGATTTTTAAGTTACAGGGAGCTCTTTGGGGAGTCCTGGACTTCTGTTGATATATCTGTTTCGGTTGCTGCTTCGGGGATTTTTTTAACTCGCCTTCGTTTCTGCCTGATTTGTGCTAAGCAGCCTGACTGAAGTCTGCTATAATCACAAAGACCTTATAAAGATACTTGTTCAAACTAGTTTTATTGTGTTCTATGGTTTTACTTTAGTTCTGCATTTCTTAGTCAGCAGGTCCTTCGTACTTGCAGAGGGAGATTGCTGACCTGATTTGAAATAATCTATGGTCTAAGATCTTGACGTTAGAAAATATTTTTCCACTTACTGTTCTGAGTGCAGCAATACAGATCTCAAATGCTATTGGTTTTTCTCTATAGATTCCTTTATCTGTAACTTTTTATTATAGAGCTGCCTGGAATTCCTCAAGTGCAGTCTTGTCAAGCTTGAGGATGAAAAAAGATGTGTGCACATATAGAAAAAGATGTGTGTGTATGCAAACACATCTTATTACTTGCTTTATTCTCTTTGCCACCTGTTCAGACAGCAAGTTTGTGTTTTAGTTGCCTGTCCTCATTGTCTAAGAGATCCTTCTCTGCTGTGTTCCGTCTTCTGGCCTTTTCCCTCTGCACTGTATCATTTTTTCCCTCGGTTCTTTAAAGGTGGTATAATTTGCCATTTTGATTGCCAGGTGATCTCAGACAAAACTCTTTTTTTTTTTTCCGTGCGACTTGTAGCTTATTGTAGTGCATTTGTGTGATCAACTTGAAAGCCTAGTGCGCTTAGCTGAACGTCTCCAAACTAGCTTCTCGTCATTGAATCTGTGCTTTTTCCTGTAGTTCCAGTCTTTCAGCCAATACCGCTGCAAGACAGCCAAGAAGTCTGAAGAGGAAATTGATTTCCTTCGTTCCAACCCCAAGATCTGGAATGTCCACAGTGTCCTTAATGTGCTGCACTCTCTGGTGGACAAATCCAACATCAACCGACAGCTGGAGGTCTACACAAGTGGAGGTGAGCTAGCTGGGTGATGCCAAGCAAGACTGGTGTCTGTGCCGCCTTGCTTTGATTTGACCAAGCTGGGTTAGCTTTCTCTGGGAGTTGGATCAAACCCTTAATCAGTGGATAGATTGACGGGGAACAAGTTCTGTTGGCCTTATGTGAGAAGTGCTGGCGATTACACTTGAGGTCTTGCTCCCTTGGCTTGTAAACATAGAGGTATTGAAAGGGGAGCTTGCTTTCTTGGAGGAAAACATCATGGTTCCTTTTTTTCCTAGGTGACCCTGAAAGCGTGGCTGGTGAATATGGTCGCCACTCCCTCTACAAGATGTTGGGCTATTTCAGCCTGGTTGGGCTGCTGCGTCTGCACTCTCTGCTCGGGGATTACTACCAAGCGATCAAGGTTCTGGAGAACATCGAGCTCAACAAGAAGGTAATACAACATGTGTTAACCCCTCTGTTGCAGTTTTCCAAATGCCTCTGTTCAAAGGTGCTGGTGAAAGATTGCCATAATGAATCTTCCAGCTGAGGAGCTGTTTGTAGCTGTTGTACTTGTCAGGAGTTTGTAGTTGAACACAGCTGGAGCTTTGGCATTAAATTAAGCCATATGATAATGCCTGGTGCTGTTGCAGCACAAAATGCCTAGGTTTTTAGGAGGCTTGCTGTGTTGTGCAAGGCAGTGTTGTTATAGGGAATATTATTTGAACTGTAAGCGGTAGCACAGTGGTAGCTAGCTGACGACATTGTTCCCACCTTGGTCAGTGGCTCATTCTTTTATTTTTGACTCTTTGTTCTCACTGTGCCCACTCCCACCTTGCATGTTTTTGCCCTGGAATTGGGTGCTGCTTGTGGTAACAGTGGCTAACAAAAGTCCAGCTGCAACATGGGCTTGGCCTAAGGCCTGGCACGGATCTATGTCTGTGCTGTCTGGCACAGGATGTGGAGTGAAATAGGGGAAAAGGGAACTGAGCAAAGCAATATTCGGCCCAGTGCAAGAGTCCTCTGCTTGCAGGAAGCTGAAACTGGAAAATGTAGGAAATGGGGTGATCTAATAAACAGTGAAGAAGCTGCTGCAGGGATGGGTGGGAGGTGAAGTATCCTGAATTAACCCTCTCCTTTCTATATTTGGGACTGGAGTGAAAGCAGAGGTGGCTGGATTTTGGGCAGGGAGTTGTTTGGATCAAAGGTGGTTGTCTCCCCTCTAACATAGCTTGTTGTTGATCCTTCCTTCTTAGAGCATGTACTCCCGGGTGCCTGAGTGCCAGGTGACCACCTATTACTACGTGGGCTTCGCATACCTTATGATGCGGCGTTACCAGGATGCCATCCGTGTCTTTGCCAACATCCTCCTCTACATCCAGAGGACCAAGAGCATGTTTCAGAGGACGACCTACAAGTATGAGATGGTAAGCTGCTGTCCTCTTTCCTGCCCCTCCTCTGTCACCTGATAACCTCCATCGAATAGTCCAGCCTTATTTTCCTGGACTTTGCTGGGGATCCTTTGAAGTCCTTTGCCATGTGCGGCAATATTTTCTCTTAGCTGTGTTACTAGTTCCTTTGATTGTTCGCCATACAGTTGCTCCATCTGCACTCTCCCTCTAGGCAGCGTTGTTAGTGAATATCAGCTGCTAATGAGATTCTCGTCGATGCTGCTTCAAACTCAGTCCTGTTCCTAGTCCAGTCCTGCATTTCAGGTTACTGCCATTGTCGGATGTGTTTCCATTATCGCTAATCATTCACAGACTGTTTTAATCCAGCATGGCTGAAACAAAGCTCCTTTCTCTTTCCACCTAAGCTGTCTCTGGTGCCTGTTTTACCCCCTGCTGCTGCTGTCTCCTTTTCATCCTTATGATTCATTTCTAACTCTTCGGGTAGCCAAATCCTGCTGTTCTTTTTTCCATGACACTTCAAAAATTTGGTATGTCTGTTTCAGCCACACAGCTGTCCGTTTCATCCCATACTCAGATAAATCTTCCATCTCAGTCTTTTCTTCACTGGTCTCCCTGATGACTGTCCCCTGCCAGGAGATGGTTGTTAGCCTATCTGCCTTCCCTTCCCCTCTGCGCTTTTTTGCACCAAAAAAAGTGCTTCTGGCCATAGAGGTTATGTATGGCTCTGGATACATTCACTCTGTGCTTTCTTCTCGTCCAGCCCTCTTTCACCGATAAGAGCCTTGATAAGGCATTCATCTGTCTGCTTTGCCCAGGGGCACTGCTTCTTTGTGCTGTCCCCCTTCAGCATTAGGACCATCAGTGCTCTGGGTAAAGGGTCTGTCTCTGAAAAACACAGCTCCCGGCTCCCTCTGGTATCATAAAACCTGAGTACATTGACGAGCTCACAGGTTCTTCTCTCTGTCTCAGATTAACAAGCAGAACGAGCAGATGCATGCACTCCTGGCCATTGCCCTCACCATGTACCCCATGCGCATAGATGAGAGCATCCACCTGCAGCTGCGAGAGAAATACGGGGATAAGATGCTGCGCATGCAGAAGGGTGATGCACAAGTCTATGAGGAGCTCTTCAGTTATGCTTGCCCCAAGTTCCTCTCCCCCGTGGTGCCCAATTACGACAACGTACACCCCAACTACCACAAGGAGCCTTTCCTGCAGCAGCTCAAGGTCTTTGCTGATGAGGTTCAGCAGCAGGCCCAGCTCTCTACCATCCGTAGCTTCCTCAAGCTCTACACCACCATGCCCGTGGCAAAGCTGGCTGGCTTCTTGGACCTCACGGAGCAGGAGTTTCGTATCCAGCTGCTCGTCTTCAAGCACAAGATGAAGAACCTGGTATGGACCAGTGGCATATCTGCCCTGGATGGGGAGTTCCAGTCTGCCTCTGAGGTCGACTTCTATATTGACAAGGTTGGTATCTGCCCCTTGCTGGCTAGGAAATTCCTTCACCCAGGAGATTCTGGAAGTGGCAGCACCTGGTTTTGCTCCAGTCTGTGGGGAAACATCCTTTCCTTCTTTGCAGTGTGAGGGGTTTGGCTGCCCACAGTGAAGCTGTAGCCCTGCTTAATACAAGTGTCTGTGGATGAACAGCGATGCGATATCGCAGACAGCTTTGACAGTCATTGTGCCCAGAAAACAAAGGTCCTAAATGTCTTCCCCAGGACAGAGGGATCTATTTGTCTATCGGTGTTCTCGGCAGGTGACAGATAATCTGTGCTGTCGGTGTGTCAGGTGGGATTGTTAGCTTTGTAGGTCTCCCCTACATCTCTCCTTTGCTTGACAAAGGAGGGATCTTGCTTGGTCATGTCACAGGTCCATTTTTCACTGGGGCAGCATTTATCCTTGTCTGCTCTAGGAGGAGTCTAAACACAAGGTATGGTCCTTTTGCCATCTTGTCCTTGGAGCTCCAGGCAGTAGGAAGTGCTGGAAGGCATCTTTTAGGACTTCATGTTTTGAAGAAGATAGCATTTGGTTTCTTGCTAGACAGGATACCAAATTGCCTCTTGCTCTTGGTCCTTAGAGCAGATCTCTTCCTGCCAGGTCTCATGCTTTGTCGTCCCTGTTTACCTGAACCAAACTGACTTGGGTCTGACTGACTTGCATTGCAGCCTAGCTCTCCTGGTAGATAGCATGACTCTTAGCTGCTGGTAGAGGGAAGCGGGGCATGTGTCAGTGTTGGCACTGTCAAATTGCTGCAAAGAGAGACAAAAATAGCCAGAGTGTGCAGGAATGTTGGAAGTGAATACAGTGTGAATTTGGGACCCATCTCAGGCAAAGGTACAGGGAAGGCAGCCCACAGAGAACTGAGTGGTTGCTATGGGACCAGCACAGGTCAGATATGTGTGATGCTGAACCAGGGCTGGAGTGAAGCCCCTTTGGTTGCTCCTCCCATTTGGCAATGCTTGCTGTCTCCCTGCTAGTGCGGTCCTGTTCCTGACCTCATGCTGTTCCCTCCCCAGGACATGATCCACATTGCAGACACAAAGGTTGCTCGACGCTATGGGGACTTCTTCATCCGCCAGATCCACAAGTTCGAGGAGGTGAGGTCTGGGCGGGGGAGCTGTGTATCTCTGTAGGAAAACTGGGGCAAGCATTGGGCTGTGCAGGGCCTGGAGGAAACAAGCTTGGTGAGACAGCCGTGCGATGCCTTGCTGGGGCGAGGCACTGGGCAAAGGCAGGTGGTTTAAGCAGCAGCTGCCAGCCTTTGAGGAATGGTATGTTTTTGTGTGAGAAGTACTCATTGAGTTGAGCTACAGGGGAAAAGGAGGAGGGTTTTACTGTGTAAGCGTGCTGACTTGATTGTCCCTGGACAATGTGGTGTTCCTATCAGTAACACAACCAAAATTGTATCTCTACACTCATAACTACAGCTCTAGAAAGCAGCCTCAAAGATTTCTGGAGCACAGATGACTTCAGCATTGTGCTCAGCCAGGAGGTGACATTCTGTCACTGTTCGCCTCTCCTGACAGAGGCTGCTGCGCACTGGAAACTTGGGCAGCAAAATCCTGAGATGTGCGGACTTGAGCAATACAGGGTTGTGATACCACTGCCAGAAGCTTGCACCCTCTCTTCTCCCCACATCTTCCTCTGCTGGCTTAGAGAGGAGGAGGGAGTTTTTCTAGTTCCCCTTCTACTCAGCACGCTGCCTGCGCTTGCAGGAGATCTCTTTTTGCCAGTGAGTTGGAAAGGAAGGAGTAGAGGCATTGGATAGAGGCTGCTGAGGGGAACAGTAGTGTAGGTCAATCACTACGTATTTTTCTGATCTTTGCTTTCTCTAATTCCAGCTGAATCGAACCCTGAAGAAGATGGGCCAAAGACCCTAAAACTTCTGTGGATGCAGTGACTGGCTTGAGCAGAGAAGTGGGTGGGAGGGATTATTCTGTCTGTGGTGAGGGAGGGGAGCTCAGGGTTCTGGCCTTTCTGGAATCTCCCGTGACTCTGAAGTTTTTTTTGTACGTGAATAAGCAGGCTCATTTGGCTCAAACTGTCCTACGAAGGACAAGACATCTAATAAATTAGTGGAATTTTCCTGGTGAGCATTCAGTATCTGATGTACTCATTTATTTTTTCCTCCATGGAAGAATATAATTGCATCTGGAGTCATGGGCAGCTGTTCTTGGTTTGTGCTCTCTTTGGGCCATGCTGTTGCAGGTAACAGTGGGGAGCAGATCCTTTTCCATGCTCGGTAAAGACACTGCGCCCAGGGAACAGGAAAGGCTGCAAAACTGATTAACAAGGAGAAAATTAGCTGTTCCGTAGTGTTTCCACAGAATATGGAAAGAGATGCAAACTAATATTACTCCTTTTAGCTCTTGCCCCACGCATTGAATAAACCTGAGTTGTAGTTGCTTTCCTAGAAGGTTGCGTTTTTGCCTTTCCACCTCTTTTTTTTTTTCCAGTTGCTATGAAGTAGAAATGCTCCAAAGTGGATTGACATGTTTTTAAAGGAAGGGGGAGGATTTCTGTAAACATTCAATGAATATTAACTTTGGTCATCTGATGAGATGTCCTTGCTGGAGGTTGTGCTTTATTTCAGCACAAGCGATGCCCAAGTCCCAGCCCTTAATTTAATGGAGTTCAGTTTCTCCAGAGAACTCCCTGAGGGCATTTAATTTATTAAAACCCTTTAAATGCTAATTTTCCCAGCTCTCCAGGCACTTTGGATTCTTCAAGGCAAACTTGCAGTGCCTTGAATGAGGGGAGAAAAAAGTTGAAAACTAGCCCTATAAAGGGGAATCAAGGACCTGTAAATATTGGGGAAGAGAATGCAAAGAATGAATCCCATCTCATCTACCCTCCACACCCTCTCTCCTGTCTCCTTTTGCAGACTGTCTTTAAATAGTTTGGTGTTTGAGTGGTAGAAGCAGGTGCAAGAGAAAAACCTGCGTGTGTCATAGGAAAGCTACACAATGCGTGCTTCATATATACCATCTGCCTGTTTGTACCCCTCCCTCTCATTCCTTTCCACTGAGAGAGGGGTCCTGGCAATCCAGCTTGGCTTCACATGCAATTCTGTTTAGAAGTCAGGAATAATTAGCCTTTGTTGGATTATACGCCATGTTTGAAAGAGGGTCAAGTTTCTAGTGTCCTAGATGCTGCTCAAAAGTAAACTCTGTTTCCCATCCCAAAGTCATGTAACTCAGGCAGGGTGGGTACGGGCAGCACAGTGTGAGATTAAACGGGCAACCCCTGTTGGCCTTGAGCTGCTGCCCTTAGCATTATGCATGCTCAGAACTTGCTGCCTCTAGTTCTGGAGGGTTTGAGGCAGCCATGTCATTAAGACGTTAAAGGACTAAGGTGCCACTGTGTTGCAGCAGCCCACGGGAGCTGGGTTCATACCAGGAGAATCTGGTCCTTTTTATTTTTAGGACTGGCACTTCTGCTTGTGTGTATTTTACCAACAGCAGCACGGTGAGCATAGCTGTCAACGGCAATTCTCCTCCTCCTTTCTTGTTATCCAAAGCCTAAATCTTTCCCAGAACATGTGCTAAGATAGATGTGAGATAGAACAGGAGAACCTCTGGCAGGTTGGTATCTCCACGATCAGTTCTAGTTTAATAGCGTAGCAAAGGAATCCAGTGTGTTACTGGGATTTGGTCTGTTTTTAATACGTGATTGGCACGTTGGATTTACAGACTTTCTATTGCATGTATGCATCATCTTAAACCCTTCAGCGGCTACAGGCTGTTCTCAGGTACGTGAATATGCTGCTGCTTGTGTTTGTGTCTGCCAGAGCAGCTTCCAGAGGACGCACAGAGACCATCCGCCAGCCTGCCCGGCTCCACGCCTTGTCTGAGGGACTGCGGAAGGTTAACTGAGCAGGACTGGCACTTGGTGGAACGAAGCCAGGAAGAGCTTGCAGCTCTCTGGCGGGGTGGAAAGATGGGCTCAGCGAGCTGCGGTGCCTGGCACTGCTTGAAGCTAGGGGAACGCAGGGCGTCCAGCGGCATCAACAGAGCCCTGCTGCTGCTGGAAAGGCGCTCCGCAGGGAGGCGGGGTGGGTCTGCTGGAGCTCGAACCTCGCCTGCCGCAGCAGGGTTTGGTTAGTGGAGGTGTTCTCAGGCGGTTCTGGTCAAAATGGTTTTATCAGAGAGAACCACAGCCCAGGGTTATCTACTCTGTTGTCTCCGTCTCTGACCTACGGTTGTGAAAGGGGTAAGTGTGATCATGGACTGTGAAAAAGACCGTCAGGAAAACATGCTCCTGCTTTCCCTTAGGATACATCAGGAAGCTGCTGTCAGGCAGATCTGGGGGATCCTGAACAGCCAGCTCAGTTGTTACAAAACTGGGACAAGACTTTGTTTCCTTTTTCTCTAGTAGTAACTTTTCTTGTGATTTCCACCACAGCTTATCTCGAGCACAGAGGGCGAAGGCTGCGTGAGCCATTCAGAGAGAATTTATTTTTCACTTGTTACAGCTGTGAGGCCATGGAGTGATAGAATGAAACAGTGGAATAGAGGAAGGAGTGTGCTAAGCATGAGATCTGACTGGAGAAAGGAATACAGAGCCCATTTTAAAAAAAAAATGGAGAGAGGGGACTCCTGATTTGGGACTGGCAGCAAGAAGCTCAACATCTGTGTGAAGGATCAGCCTTCCACAGAGGTAGCTATTGCCCCACTTAGCTTAACTGGAAATGAAAAAAATGTTTAGCAAAATAAAAATGTTTAATAGTGTGCTCCCCCCGTGCTGTTGTCAGACCATCACGCTAGACGTGCAAGCCAGCTCTCATGACATTCCATCTCCTTGATGTTGTGGGTTCCTGAGATTGTATTGCACTCTTCCTCCACTTCTTCCTGGGCTTCCTGTGAAGTACTGCCTGCAACTCCGAATGTCTTTATCTTCAGAGCCCTCCTTGGCCCCGTGCCTACCCCGGGAGCCACCTACATCCCACACGGACTCCACTGATGTTTCGATGTCCTCCGCTGCTGCGGCTTATGTCCCTAGGACTGCCGAGAACTGCTACGGCTGAGAGCAGCCTACGTTGAAGCCTGAAGAGGATCCAGAGATGAAGTTGCCTTTTTGTTTTACTTGAGGTTCAGTCCCAACTGTTTTCAGTTCCTGCTTGCAGTCCTCCCTCTCCTTCAAGGACTGAGCTGGGGGGGGGAGGAAAGGATGCTACTTCCGTTCAGGGCTTTTCTCCGAGAATTCAGCCTTCCCTCAGCTGGGGAGACCCAAGAGCCAGGTGCCTCTCCCCCAGCCTGCTGCCCTGCTCACCTGGAAGCAGAAAGCCCCTTGGGAATGGCCCTCTACCGTGCGGCTCTGGCTCCGGCCCCTTCTCTCCTGTGTTCCCGACCCGCCGGCCGTCTGCTGCTCGGGGCCTGGCGTCGCCACCCGTTTCCCAGCCTTTCCCCTCCTCCCCGGGGAGAGGAAAGGGGCCTCGGTCTGCCCCGGCACCCTCAGGCCCCGCCCCACGGGGGGCCCGCGCTCCTCTATGNCCCCGTTTCTGGAGGGGCTGAGCCGTCCGTGCCCCTTTGCCGTTCTCCCGGGGGGCTCGCGGGGAGCTGGGGGAGATGGAGGCGGCGTAGGAGACGGCTCCGGGCTGGCTGGCAGGGAGGGACGGAGCCTCCCTGTGCGTGGATGGGCGGGAGCAGAGAGTGGGGCAGCGGCTCTGCTGCCCTCGGAAATAATTGGGTTTGGGGGTGAAGGATGCTGCGTTTCGGTGAGTGACATTCTGACCCGGGCTTGGAGATCCGTCCAGGACAGGGTTAGCAGGAGTCATGTGGTTTAAGGCCAAGGAGAGCATGGAGGTGGGTTAGGTCCAGCCACGGGCTAGCATACTGGTACTGCCATACACCCAACCGGGAGCGGTGTCTGTCAGGGAGGAGGCATGGCGCTGGGCAGCTGGGCGCGGGGATGTTTCCCCTCTGCAAGAGGTGAGCATTCCCACTTCCTGAGGACTAGAAGCCTGCTGGGCACAGGGACATTCCCAGCTGCCAAAGGCAGCTACTCTGAAACATGCAGAGCCCTGGACCAGGTCACTTCATGCATTTGCTTCCAGCTTGTTTGCTGTGGATGCCGCAGCAAGAGCAGGAGGTAACAAATACCGGCAAGGATATCGAGCCTTGCTAGCCTCCCCCCACAAATGGCTTGGAGTTGAGTTTTCCTCCAGCAGGTCGCCTTTTGCAGGGCAACTCTGAGGGGGAATGTGAGTTTCAAGAGGCAGCCCATGAGTTTGGGATTGCTTGGGGGCACAGTGTTAGGCCGGAGAAACTGGCTGAGCTACTGGAAGGAATCTGCCCCAACCTGCCACCGTAACCCTGCGTGCCCCAGTGCTGCTGGGAATCCACCTCCCATCTGCTCTAATCTTCAGTACTCCTCGCAATACAGGTAGGCATTGCCCCACCTTGCCGGGCCTCTGGCACGCACACGCTCCTCGCCTGTCAACAAAGCCCGGCGGTGTATCCCCTGTCATGTTCTGCTCTGGGACTGGTGGCTCTTCCTCTGAGGTTGCCTGAATTGACCAAATCCTCTTTTCTGATCTGGCCCCAGGACGGCCTTTTGTCACAACAGCAACCTCTAGCAGGCAGAGGGTTGGCAGTGACTCCACTGTGGAGCTGTGGCGTCCATGAGAGCGCAAAACAGGCCTGTGTTCTTACAAGCAGAATCTGAACAGGTAGGCTGGAAACAGAACTGCTGCCTGCTGTGTTTCAGGTGGCTGCCACACAACCCTCAGCGTAGCATTCAGGAACCACCGAGGGCTGAGACGTACAGTGGCTTTGCATCGCTCTGGGTCTTGAGGGAGCTGCATGGTCTTGTGTCCTGGTAGCTCCCAGGTGGTGTAGCTCGCTCTGACCAGCTACAATAGAGCCTCTGAAAACACTCCCGGTCACAAGGCTGCTGGAGGGAAAGAGGGAAATTAGTGACAGGAACACTTGCAATTACTGTGTTTCTGAAATTTTTAATTTCTTTTACGTGAGTGACACAGTAACTGGGAACTGAAAAGCAGAGTTTCAGCAAAAGCTTACAATAAACACCACTAAAAACACCTGATGGTTTCCTGTTAACCATCTTTACCATCCCATTAAAGCAGCGTCCACTGCTCTTAAGTTGTCAGTGGGCTTAAATCTGCTCCTGGCAGATGTCCTAACTAAATGCTTCACAGGTCTGCTGCACAAGCTGTAGCATAGAGACAAAGCCCAGGGCCTTACAAGGACATGGCATGTTGTAGAAGGATTTTCAGAGGGTGGTCAGGAGAGTAGCATTTCATCTGATTCCAGCTTCTTCAGCCTGTCCCGATTTGGAAGTGGGAAGATCGGATCAGAGGCAGTAAATCTCTTAATGGCGGAGGAAAAGTAGTTGCCCTTCTTTTCTTCTAAAGTGTTTTCAGTCAGCCCGGTAATGGGACTTGGCAGAGATCTGCAAGTACATTTCTGACCTTGCGTGGGGCTCTCCTGGCCCGTGTGAGATGGCCACGCTGTTCCCTGAAGGCTGAAGTTCCTCTGCGCTCATCTGCTTCCCTGTTTCCTGCTGGCTTCCCCTTGGGTCGCAGAGGGGAGGAACGAGCACATCCACGCAAGCGCTGAGCTGGAGCTTTCTTCTCTACCTGGCACCACTCCTCTGGCACCCTGATCATCCAGGCTTTCTGCTGCTGCCGTGGCGGCTGTTGGTCTGTCCCGGTTGGCTGACCCTGCCCAGACGCCCCCCTGTTGCACTGCTGTGCTGGTAGGTGACACGCTGGGGAAGAGGCTGTTGTGAAAGGCCGTATGGGTTAAGTGTGGCTGAGGGCAGTTTTCCCTCATGATCCCTGATTTGAACACGATCGCCTTGGGACAAGGCAGCTGGCATCGGAAGGATGCTACCCTGGAGAGCTTTGGAGCTGCTCCTGCAGAGCCCTTGGAAACAGAGGGTTGGGGTTTTTTTTTTTTTGAAGTAGACTGGAAGTGCTCAGTGACTACTGAATCTGGCTAAAGGTGTTTTGAACTGACCACCAAGGGTGAGGTACATACTTGCAGGACCTGAACCATGAAGCTGAAAGTCTCTGATTCTAGCTCCACTACTGTACGTGCCTCGCTTGGTTTCACTACCTCTCTGTCCCAATCAGGGAAATGGGAAACCTGGATTTAGCCTCTGATTGTGCTGCTGGCTGTGTGATCTTCAGGCGAGATATTTAATCTCTTCTTTTCCCTTGTCCAGTTAAGCTGGAAGCATCCAGGCCAACTTGACAGTGGACTGTGGGGATTAATGAGTTTGTTTGCTCAGTCCTCTAGAAATGTAAAGCACGAAATTAGTGTTTACAAGGCATTTGCCGCAGCTTAGTGAAGCAAAAAGCATCTTTCAGTGTCCCAAGCTGTGGAGCCTCCCTGGCGCTCAGGGGAGGTTCTTGGCATTTGGGGGCGAGAAGGATAAGAGAGCACGGCACATGCCGTTGGAGTGCCGAGAGAGAGGCAGAGACTTGAGGAAAACAGGAGATGAGAGACGTGTGTTAGCAGCGCTGTTTTGTGTTCCTGGAGCTGTGGGTTCGGTTACAGGCAGGATCACAAATCTCATTTGTTCCTTCCCATGTACTGCCTGCATTTCCCTGACAAGACCTGGAAAGCTGAAGGGCGTATTATGCAGCACTGCCGTTAAAGTGCTCATGATTTATGTTTGAGGAATCCAGGAATTCGTTCTGGTTTTAGCTGTATGGCGCACCCTTCCCCCTTCCCTGGGTCTGCTGTGCTCCCTGGCAGCTGCCCTAAATCCCGGAGTGCTTAGTGACTCTGTATGTATCTAATTAGGTAAGCACTTGGGATGTTATTTGCATGGAAATATTACTCCAGGATATGCTACGACGCTGGGGTTTGCTGAGTCAAGACAGTTGTTCGACTGGGACAGCCAGAGTCTCGCCTATTCTTACATCCGATCCCGTGGACTGGTATGCTGTCAAGAGAGGAGCCTGAGCAGGGCCGGATGAAAGGCTGCTGAGATCAGGGCAAAGAAATAATGTGACATGCAGCCACATGTCATGGAGCTGTGGGACGGCAAGTTCTGGTCTTTCTGCAGAGGAGGCAGTTTATAAAGAGGAAAGGGGTACGTCTGGGGTGACTTTCCCCCACACCTGAGAGGCCATGCTCCTCGCCTGTTGGTACAGGCAACGTGCCCAGAGCTGCAGGGATGCCAACTGACAGTACGGCATGTGGGAGTGCTCATGTTGGGAGTGATGGAGATCAGCATGGTCCTTCTTGGCTTTTTTGGAGAGGGAGCTGGAAAATGCAGTGGAGAGGAACTGAATGAACTGTGGTCCCTGGGGCTGTGTACTGGTGGACTTCAATATCTTCGGTAAAAGCTGAGAGTCTTCAATCCTACTTTAGTGGAAAAAATCTTTTATTCCCATGCTGCCTGGTCACCCCTCTGTTACCTCCTGAGCTTCACGTCCTCTTCGCTGGCATCCGCTTTCCCAGACAGATTTGCCTTGGTTTACTAAAACAGCTTTGATTTGCTGGGGCAGGGTGGAATGGACATGATGTTTTGTCTGTCAAAAAATACTCTCCCAGGCCACCAAGGAGTTTTTGAGCTTCCAGCTGCACCACTCCCATATCCTGAAAGTGAGGGCATTCAAAATGAAGGTCATGAATGTTTAGAGGGCAGTTGATATATCAACTTTGCTGTCATCGTACCTCCTGTGTTCCAAATCTGGTATTTTTTTTAAAAGGAAAAAAAAAAGTACAGCAAGGTTAAAGGAGTTCTCTAGGCAAAAAAACCCAAACAAAACAATAAACAACGACAACAAAAAACTTAGGGAAAAAACATCTCTCAGTGGAAACTAGTCATAAATACAAAAAAGGCACTAGTTTTCACATCAAAGCAAAGGCTGCAGCTGAAGCCTTTTCTCACCAGCATGTAGAGAGGGAAAAGTTGTGGTATTTTGAACGGGCTGAGTTCTGTGCTTCTATTTGCATGAGCTTTCAGAAGGGTGCTTAACACGGAGCTGAACATCCAGCCCGTCTTCTGCGTGTCTGCCGCATTTGCTCCCACAGCAGCGAGCGGCTGCAGTTTCATTTATCTGGGAGGAAGCAGCACCAGCAGCCTCTCGCTTTTGAACGGAGGAAGTGTAATTTTATGGTGGCGCAGGCAGCTGGGAAAATCTTCCTGGGCTCATCGCGGACTTCCTCTGCAGCATCGGGAAGGATGCACGAGGGGCTCCGAGGAGGGTCCAGTTGCCGTGCGGTGCCGGAGCAGGTTGGGTCGGTGTTACAGGAAGAGGCAAGAAAATCCAAAGGGGGATGGAGGACGGCAGGCTCCCGCGGCCCCCCTCCGCGGGCGCGTGGCTGAGGATTCGCCGTCTCACCCGATTCCTGCACAGCGCCTTTGGGGTGGGAGACACGCTCCCCACCTCTAATCTGAATTGTCTTTCTGGGTCAGTCTCCCAGCTTTAGCACCTCTCTTTGGGTCATGGGGGTGGCTTCGCCTGACCCTACACCTTTCTGGGCTGTGTCCTCCTCTGTCAATCCAGCTCACAGGCACACTGAGCTGCTGCGTGAGGGGTTTTTTGGCAACAAAGCTGAGATCTTGGGCAGGAAGGGGCTGTAATAAGTTTAGCGTGATGCTGTTTTCACACATTATACCCACATGCGCATGCAAAAAGCATAACTAACTCCTTCCTGTATTTCTCCTCTTCTATTGAAAACCTGCAGACCGGTTCAACTCTCTGCCCTCTGCTCCTCTGACGAAGGCAGCTAGTTGATCCCTGTGGCCGGGCTGATTCAATCCCCCAAAAGGATCCAGGAGAACAAGTGAAATGCCATGATGCGTCCGGGTTGGGAACTGTTGGGGTTCCTCTCTGCGCCCTGATTGCCTTGCATTTAGCAAGCTGCCTCTCGCTGTAAAGGCTGTGGCTGAGGACAGTGTGCTGTGTACTGCGAGTGTTGGGGAGCAGGCGAGGACAGAAGTGCAGTTTAAGACCTGTGTCACCCCAAATCCTGGGGTGACCTCAAATCCCTTAAGGTGGTGCAGGAAGGTTTGTCTGAGGATCCTCATAGGAGGGAGAGGTCTAGCACAGGTGGCTCTTTCTCTTGAAGTGGGGTATCTGCTTCCCCATCCTCTTCCCGCTGTTGTCCCGGTGGCCTTGGAGGGGCAAGTTCAGGGTGATGTTGTGCACCCTTCAGTGCAGTGGTGTGTGGTGCTAATCAGACTGTGGCCCTGGTATTTCTGCAGCCTTTAATCACGAGGGCAGAAGAAGCGGGTAACAAGAGACAAGAACGACATTTTGATTTCCTGGTCACCACCCATTTGGGACTTGCTTTCTGTTTTTTAATTGTAATTTCCCCTTGGTTTCTTTGTCCCTTTACAACCTGAAGTCTGCTTTTGCCAAGGTCTTGTTTATCTAGGGTCTTATATGTTGACTGGTTGTAAGGTTGGCTGCCCTGAGAACCTGCACGTGATGGCATTGCGGCACTTTTCCTCTGTACCTCATATGGCTTTTTTGTGCTTTCTCATTTCAGAGACTTTGATTCTCTCTCCAAGGATGATGTCTACGAGAATAACCGCTTGGTAAGTCCCAGTTATGCAGTGCCCAGAAGGAAGAAGGGACGTGAGAATGACTTGATGGAGGTCATCTAGTGTGGGAGGACTTTGTGATGGTGGTGAGGGTGTAAGAAAAATCTGTGTTTGTAAGTAACAGGCAGGAGCTTCTGGAAACATAAGGGAATCTGAAACATCAGCTTCCAGCTTGTACTGAAGAGAAGATGGTTATCCTGATAGTTGCCAAGACACCTCAGGTGAAGATTAAATGGTGCAACATCTTCTTGACCTCAGCTGTTCCAGACTTGCAGGCGATGGAAGCAGGAAGCTAGTTTTACTCCAGGTATAAGCAGAGAGGGAGGTCTTGCTGGATGTAGGCTGGTCTGCAACATTTCCCATCCTGCTTGGGACAGCTGGAGCCAACAGCAGAAGTAGGCAGTGGAGAATGGGAAGATGCCCAAACCCAGGGGCTGCAAGTAGGGCAGAGCAGCAACAGCCTTGGGTGATTTGCTGAGAGAAAGACCTAATTGCTGCAGGCTCCATCTGATATGGGCCATCTCCTTCCCAAGAAGAGTTGAGCTAGATCAGTTTGGGTTTTCAGGATTAGGGCTTTCCAGTTGGGTACTGGCCATGCCCTTTCCTAGACCAGTTGGCCCCTTTCAGCCATTAGCAGCTATCTTTTCCCATTCGAGAGCCATGCAACGGGTTTCTTGTCCTGTTAATGACCCGTAAGCTAGGGTCTCTCCTTACTCCCTGCTGCTTGCAGCCTTGTGTTCAGCAAGGCTTAGTCCAGAGATCCGTCTTAAAGCCAGGCTGAGCAGAGCTGGATGTCCACAGGAGGCATTTCACACCCCCAATTACTGCGAACATCTATTTTCATTTATTTCTCTGTTCCTTTTCTTTAGATCCCACACCCTGCACAGCATCTTGTGCCACAGAGACCAGGCACCTTCAGTCTTTACACACACCCTGCACCTGGTACCTCACCATTCAGTGCCCACACCACTCTCATCCCCTCCCCACTCGCTTTCTTTTTGGTCCCTGACGTAGTCTCGCATCCCTCCTCCCTTGGCGATCAATGTGGGTGTGCTGCCCTTGGCATGACAGCAGGATGGCCAGCGTATAGCCAGTAATTCACATACACCACCAAGTGGGAAGCTCTCAAACAGCTATTTTCCTCATTTACTCCTTCCTTTCAAGTTGCCGTGTATGCAATTGTAGGAGCTGTGTGCTTCTTATCACAATGTCCTTGTCATTTCTGCTCACTGAGACACAGAAAAGCATTGAAGTGGCTTGTGCATGGCAGGCTGCTGGCTGTTGAGCTGGGATGGCTATGTTAACTGTGGGAGGGGAAGAAGTGGCACGCCAGAGCGTGAAAGGATGGGCAGAGTCAGTGTTTCTGTGGGGTGAGCATTTGGGGTGGCCAGGGACGCTGCTCAGTAGAGCTGGTGTTTGTCTGTGTTGCTGGAAGTATCTGCCAGCCCTATGCCCTTCACGGTGCCAGCCAAGGTTCTGCCAGGCTCTTGCATGAGGGCGCTAATGGTGTGCCTGTTTCACAGGTTGAAAAACACTAGTTGTTGTTGGTTGTTTTTTTTTTTCCAATGAAAACTGACACCTCCTGAGAGTTACCCTCCCTATTCCAGTGCAGCAACTGAATGCCAAGACCCCTCAGGTGGGAGCTGCAGGTGCACAGGCAGCTGAAATGACTTGGAGGAAAGGGCAGCTGCAGCAACTTGTTCCCTTGATTCTGATGCTACTTTTCCAGTCAAGCGGCATGTCTGGGAGTCTCTGTCCATCTGGAATGCCATAAGCTTACTACTTAACCATCCTCAGGATCCTTTCAACTTGATTTCTCTGTTTTTTTTTCAGACAGTGTCAGTTTTCTCTCCTTAACGCCTCTCTCTGCTGTTCTTGCAGGCCTTTGAACTGGCAGAGCGGGAGCTGGGCATCCCAGCCCTGCTAGATCCCAATGATATGGTCTCCATGAAAGTCCCTGACTGCCTCAGCATCATGACTTATGTGTCTCAGTATTACAACCATTTCAACAACCCCAGCCAAGGTGAGTGTCCTCCCACCGCTCTGGCTTCGAATTTGCTCCCACTTGAGTACAGGAAACCCAACGTTTCCTTGTGCTTCTTCCTTCCTATGGCAAATGGGAGCCGTGTGTGTTTGTGGGGAAGGGGAGAGGAGCGGGTAGTACCTGCCTCTCCTGGATCTTCCTGGTGCTGATGAGGAAGGCCTGGAACAGGGAGTGGAGTAGGACGAGGTTTCACAAGAGGCGGGGAGTGATTTAACAGCTCAGGCTGTGGAAAGAGGAATGCCTCATTTCTCCTCCCTCTGCACTGCATTCCTGCCAGTTGGGTTGGGCCACCACCCCTGGTGCTCATCAGACCCCTTTGTGATCTGCTTTAACCCACTAAAATGGGAGAAAGCTAGATAGGCAGCCCGCTTACCGCAGCTAATTTTTATCACATCAGTAAGTGTAAAGCAACTGGAGGATAGAGGGATGGGAGCCAGGGTGGAGTGTCTCACATCAGCTCATCTGTCCGTGCAACTGCAACCTGAGCTGAGTGCTGCTCTGAGACAGCTCTTCCAGGGCACGCCGCCTGGGGGGAGGTGAGAGCTCCAGGTCTCTTCTGCTCTACTCTCTAGCCACAATGTCGGATAAATCTCTTCCACATGCGTATACTTCTCCAGGGACGCTGGCCTCCCAGCTGAGGACTCCCGCTGGGGACTGGTGTGTGAGTGCCAGCCTTGACGGGCAAGGGATGCTTGGTAGACCTGTTGACAGCCCGGAAGCCCTGGGGCCCAGTGGGTCACAACAGTACATCAGCAGCTCCCCAGGGTGCTCTGGGCTGTAAGCGTTGCTTAGGAAGTTGGTTACAAGGAAGCCAAACAGCATTTGATGAGTAAATCAAATCACAGTGAGAGGCTGGTTTCCCTGGGCCACAGAAGGGGATCCGCAGCAGGGCCAAGCTCTCCGGTAGCCTTGCAGCTGACCCATTATTAGACTGTTTGTCTTTTCCACCTAAAATAGGCACTGATTTGCTGGGACTGTCCTATGTCACCAGGCTAGAAGATTTTGTATTTTTTCCCCTCCCCTTCCCCCACATGGGTGGTGTGAGTCACTGCTCCTCTTGGTCCTTGATCCTCCTTGCCTCCTGCCTCCAGCCAGAGTCCCTCCGCCTATGAAGCGCCCAGCTGCTGCCTCCTCGCCTCCTCTGCTGTCCCACAAGAAGCCCGTGGCTGCAGTCGAGAGTCCTCCGGCTCCACAGGTACCTAATTTCTTGTTTCAAAGCCAGCCTGAGGCAGTGGTGCTCCTGCGCTGCAGGTGAGGAGATGGGAGAGAGCCTGTCACTGCAGGATAGATCTTTGCAGGGGGCTGCCTGTGTGTTTTGGCGTGGGAGTGGTGTTTGGGATTTTGGTGTCTTTGAGGACCCAGCTGAGAGAGTGATTTCTCTCTAGGAGCCTGGACTGAAATTTGTCCGTGGCAGGCAAGAGGTTGGGCAGATTGGTGCCAGATGGCTCCTTGAGCCACCCAGGGCACAAGCACCCTCCTTCCTATGGGAGGATAACCCTGTAGATGAGGAAAGAGCAGGAATGTGGGATTAGAAGAGCAGAAAAGATGCCTCTTTCTTTCTTGGGCCATTATTTCAGGTTGTAGCAGATGTCTGGGATGGCACACTTTCCAAAGAGAGGGGGTTCCTCTTGCAGGTCCCTGCTGCCTGAGGTGTAGATCAGTCCCTTCCACAGCTCTTCGGCCTTAGATAGGGCCAAGGAACCTTTTGGAGTGCCCCTTCTAATTTGGGAAGAGTCAGCCTGCCTGTGCCTGGGCTCAGGGGCAGCTGTTCTGTGCATTGTCAGACCCTGAGGTCGGCCCTGAGCTGTGCCACAAGCACTCAGCAATGGGGCTTGCACAAGGAGCAGCTGCTCTGGAGGAGCCGTGGACTGGGGAGCAGCTTGTGGCCCCCATCCTGAGCTCCCCGTGCATTGTGTCTCAGGATGATGCCCCCTCGGACCTGTCAGAGCGGTCCCAGCGCACCTCGCTCAGCAGTACCTGTGCGGCCTGCCAGCAGCACGTCCATCTGGTCCAGCGCTACCTGGCCGAGGGCAAGCTCTACCACCGCCAGTGCTTTAGGTATGTTGTGGCCAGGCCTGCTGGGGTGGCTGCTCTCCTCAGCAAATAGGAGGTCTGTGGCCAGCTGTACCCCGTCTTTACTTGTCCGTGTCCTTGGGCAACATGGAGCATTGACGACAGTGCCCAAAATGATACTGAAGAGGGTCTGTTTGTCTGCTAGCCCCTTGTCCCAGAGGTCTGACTAGCCCCTTGTGTCCAGCCCTGTGCTGCTTGCCTCCGCTACTCCCTGTCTCCGCTACTCCCTGCCTCCCCTGCTTTCTTGTGTTTTCCCACTTCACTGACTTGGAATCCCAGCCCCTTGCGCTTCTCCCACCTCCATAAACCAGGATGCGCTGCTTCTTTACCACCTGCCTACCCAGAACCCCCAATACCACCTTCTGATGAGGTCTAAGCCAGGACATTGTCCTACAGACCTCTTTCCACCTACACTCCACATCCTCAACTGGATATACAGGCTCCCGCGCTGCCTGGGGTGATGCTGAGCTCTCAGGGGAGCATGTGGAGAGCTGCAGACTGTTACCAAACTGAGGAATGAGGGATTAGATGTCAGCAGCTCTGTGGTTACTTCCTGGGTGCAGGTCCTTACCTGCAGCACCTGTGAAGTCATTTCACTTTGCTTTCCCTGCTCAGATGATGAAGGGATGAGATCTCTCCTGGGTGCCACAGGACAAGAGCTGGCAAGTGGGCAGCTGGCATGTGAGGACAGAAATATTGAGCCACTGGGAAGATACAGGAGGCCTCATTCACCTGTATAAACAGTTTCTGCCTAAGCCAGCTGAGGATGTGTCATAGAAACACACCACAGGAGGGGAGCTGGGCTGGGGCCCATCAAGCTTCCCATCTGCAGGTGGGGCAAAAGCAGGACCTTTGGAGTGCAGGTGCAGCATTGCTCATGGGCCAGGAATAGGAGAGGTGCCATGTCTGCCTTGGCACAACTCGTGGCCATTCAGACTGAGCAGCGAGATCCCTGTACCTTTATCCCTAATGTTTTGCCTCCTTATGGTTTTCTTGTCTCTCCCCTGCCCCCGCCTCGTTCTTTCATGGGCGCTCTTTGGTCAGGAGTGTCCTGTGGCAGCGTTTGCTGTGGGTTGACGGAGGTAAAACCAAAACAAACATCTTTCTCCTCCTGTCCGAACTTGCCACCTCTTAATTTCATCATAACCCATCTCTCCAGAGCCCCTGTATCCTCACGTTTGTTCTTTACATTTCAAAGGAAATCCCAGTCAACTGGACACCCAGAGCAGAATTCCTCACCAAAACTATCTGCTTGCAGTGTAGGGCAGCCAGCTGCTGCGAGTGCCAGGTATTCAGACAAGAAGGAACAAGCTTGGTTTTCATGGGAGTGCTTGATCAGCCCCTTGCCCTTGGCTCTTGTTCATGTATGCTATCCGCCTCCCTCCCTCCCCAGATGGAAAAGGGGGGATTTGTTTGCCAGTGCCGTGTATTACGCTTGCGCCTGGAAGGCTTCATTAGGAAGGATTCAAAGGCTCAGTGGGGGAAGAGTGGATGGTCCAAGGAGATGTGGCAGGCAGTGAAGGACGGGGAAGCTATTAGCCCAGTTTCAGCAGGCAAGGCAGAGCGTAAGAATGGCCCTACTGTGTCGTTGCCTCGTCCTTCCGGCCAAATGCTGTGACCCTGGTGGGGGCCGTGGTCAGCACCAGCAAGGGTGAGTGCGAGACCAGGCTAGGCTTGTATGCTGCTTCTCCTCACTACTCTTCAAGCTGCCAGCATAGGGATTTCCTGAGATGGCAATGGCATAATTTTATTTAATACTCAGAGTTTGGGGGTTTTCTTTCTTTATTTTTTCCCCCAGCAAATGCGTCTGCCAGTTCTTTAACCCACCTGGACCCTTGGCCTCCAGGTGTATTGCCTTCCCTGAGGGGCAGAATGGTGTCCCCCATCTCACGGGCTCTCTCTTCTCGTTGGCAGGTGTAAGGAGTGCTCCAGCACGCTGCTCCCGGGGTCATACAAGCCCGGGTCAGAGGCAGGGACTTTCGTCTGCACGCAGCATCGTGGTAAATTGGCCGTGAGTGGGAAGTCAGAGAGGAGGCCCAGCCCAGACCGACGGTCACCAGAGCTAAGAACTGAAACTGGGGCTGGCAGTGTGGGTGAGGATGCCCTCCCCGCAGGAGCAGAGGTGGGAAAGGATGATGGCGACTCCCTGGAGAGCATGGCAGAGACCCAGGTGCCTGCAGAGGGCCTGGCTGGCTCGGGGGAGGAGGACAGCACATCCAGCAAACCAGAGACAGCGATGCCCCCTGCTCACACAGGCAGCGGGATGCCTGTCTCCCAGACTCCCCCCAGACCTCCTCTTCCCAGCAAGCCTACGGTGCTCACCCAGGACAAAGCCAGCTCGCTGGACGGACGGCTCAGAGACACGCGACCCACCCCTGCCCCCAGGAGGGCCACCGACGTGTCAGCCCTCTCCCCTCCTACCTCTCACCCTGTCCCCCGGCCCAGGTCCACTCTCCAGGGCGAGGGCAGCGAGTGTGGGCCTGGCATGGTGAATGGTAAGAGAGCACAGTGGTGGCAGGGGTTACCCTCTACTTCCCCAGTGGCCAAGGTGGTTGGTTGCAGGTTGGATGAGTTTCATTCCTTCTTTGCAGCCTGATGCCCTTCTGCCTCTGAACAGATCTCACGCTCAGACGCTGAGCCTTCAGTTGCCAGCCATCCCCATAGCGGGGAGACCAGTGCTAAGTTTCACACCTGCCTGCTCCCTTACATTTCTTCGGGGGGTGCTGCCAGTGTGGAGGGAAGGTGGCAGTGCTAGAACAGTTTGCAGGTGTGGGGATAGAGGTATGTCAGTTCTCCAGTTGCAGCTTCTGGGCTGGGGTGGGAAGAAAAAGGCAAGGGAGATGTTTGGGGTTGACTGACTGCACTAACTCTAGGAGAAACACCATGAGGTCTTCAGAGAGGGGGAATAGCCAGCCTCCTGTGGGGAGATGTGTAAGAGGTGCCTCGTGTTTATTTAACCTCTTCATGCCCTTTTGGTGTTGTGACAGTCTGACCATGTGTCTTTCTAGGTAGGGTACCTGAAGCCAGCCCCCCTGTCCCAAAACCCCGAGGGAGACCCTGCTCCTCTGATCGGTATGTCTTTCTGTTCACAGATTGCCTACAAACCCCATAGCAAGGTGGGGCTGCAGGGACGACTCAGCTGTGGTCTCCTCTCCCACTTCCATCAGCCCCTGCTCTTAGGAGGATGTAGGCTACGATCAGGTCCCTTCCCTTACCTCACAGGTGCCAGCTCAGTACAGTCAGGCCGACAGCGTTTGTCCATACCTCCCGAAGTATTTGTCTTTTAGAGTTTGTAAAGAGTTTGGGGGCTTCAGAAGGGCGTTTCTGTGGCACATGCAGACTGCTAAGTGCCTTCTGATATGGTCCTGCTTGTGGGTGCTGAGAAGGGGACACTTGCCTGCCTTGTGGAGGGTTTGTCCCAGGAAAGGTCCGGTGCAGGGACACTGTGACTGCAACCTTTACACCTCCTGGGCTCTTACCCAGGAGCCTGCTGGTGTTGGTTCATTCTTGCCTGCTCTCGGGACAGAGGTTGCACAAGCACCCTGCATTTGCAATATCCAAGGAGCGGGTGCGTGCAGCAACTGACAGCTGCTTTCCTGATGAACAACGATTCACTGAGCTGTGGCGCAGGCTTACCATGGGCTGTGCCCCCAGAGGAGCAGTGGCGCTTCCAGCCGCAGGAGTTAGCAAAGAGGAGCCCATCCCTGGGATGCTCGGTTGGTGAGATGATGGACAGCCCTCTGAAGTGTAGGAAGGGAGCATGACCACAGAGGGCGCTTATCTGATCTCAGCTCCCCCTCCATCCACAGCCTGGAGAGCAGGGCTGGGTGTAGTAGGAACAGTGTTGGGGTGCGGGGAACAGCTGTGCCCATAAAGCTCAGCCTTTTTCACTGCTTAGCAGATGGAGGCTGTAATATTCAGAAACCAAAATGCTGGGCCCAGCGGGCAAGTCAGGCAGGCTGTGCTTCCCTCAGGCCCATAGGTTTGCCCACAGAGAATGAGATGCTTTGTGTCTGGGGAAGACTAGGGCCACCCTTGGTTGAGAAAGGTGCTTCTGCATGGGAGACATCATGCTCCATCCGTCCTTTTCCCTGAGTCCCTCTCCTGTGCCACACTTGTTTCTGCACACCTGCCACCTCAATCTCTCTTTTTCTTCTCCCAGTGCTGGAGCTGCTGCAAGAGCCAAGGACCCTCCGTGGATGGCCTTAGTGCAAGCAGAACCCAAGAAGAAGCCAGCTCCACCTCCTCCCCCAGGCAGTAGTCACGAGACTCCGAGCAGGACTTCAGAGGAGGAGGGTGGAGAGGAGTTGGGGAAAGCCAGGAGTGAGGAGAGTAGGTCTGACGCCACAGGGCCCAGACCATACAACCCCTTTGAGGAAGAGGACGAGGAAGAAGAGAGTGCTGCTGCCCAAAAGAGCACGCCTGAGCAGGAGCAGAGTGAGACTGCTGCCAAGCCTCTCCACCCCTGGTATGGCATCACTCCCACCAGCAGCCCAAAGGCGAAGAAGCGGCCAGCTCCACGAGCCCCCAGTGCTTCCCCGCTAGGTGAGTTTCCCCCTACTCCCTTATTCCTCCTCCACAACCCCCGTGCAGCCCCTTTGGAGGCTCCCCTTTCCCAGGCACCTCTGCATCACCTTGGCAGGCCAGACCTTTATGCAGTGATGATTGCACTGGGACTTACGTTAGCCCTGTCCTCTCTACCCACTGGAGCACAGCATTTGCACACAAGACCGTTGCACTGGAGGGTCCCTTCTGTCTTCTCTGAAGACACAGACACTGGTTCCTTTTGCACTCGCCCCTGCCTTCAGTATATACCACTCTCCACTTCTCTCCTAGCTGCCCCCTGTTCTTCCCTGAGCTCTCCCTTTGTTTTGCAGCCCACCACCCCATCTCCAGGCTGTCACACTCCGAGCCATCATCCTCCACCCCATCTCCAGCCCTCAGCCTCGAGAGCATCAACTCTGAGAGTTCAGCCAAGGTGCTGGGTGACACCGATGAGGCCACCGTGCCCAAAAGCTCCTCCGAGCCCACTGTCCACACACCGACGGCCACTAAGACCTCTAGCACTGACACGCCCCTGGCCAGCGTCTCCTCCAGCGAAAGCCCTGCTGCCCCAACCAGCCTCTCCACCAACTCCTCCTTCTCCTCCTCCAGCGAGCTGACCAGCTTCAGTGGGGAGGCGCAGCCCAGCACCCCACATGCCAGCAGGAGCGTCTCCACTGGCAGCTTAAAGACCAGTCCCAGCCGGCTGCCCCCCAAGCCTCCAGCTGGGGCCAGCCCTACACCCATCCTCTTGGCTTCAGATGGGAGTGCTGGGAGCCCTAAGACACCCTCCTCGCCCAAGCCACAGCTGAAGGTGAGGTGGTGACCTTCTTCCCATCCAGATCAGGGGGCTTTTCTTCCCTATTCATCACTTGGTCATGGTGGGGATCATGAATCCAGGCTTGCCCCTTAGGTAGGTTTGGTGTGTGACTCCCTGAAAGCAAGCCTCAGACATGTGCTCGTTAAGCGGTGGCTCTGCTTGTACTCTGCCTGCGCCACATGCTACAGAAGAGGCAGGATGTCATCTGGCCAGAGCAAATAGGAAGGGAACCGTGAAGGAAAATAATTCAGCATGCTTGTTAGAGAAGCTGGGGGACTGATGCCAAAGAGGAGCACATCTGGTTTTTGCCCCATGGCTAGGCTGCTGGTGATGAGTGCTGCGTTCCTCCTTTAGGAGGGTGTGGGGCAGGACAGACCCTAGGGCTGCCCTGTCTGCTCAGTCCCAGCTGTTGGGATGCTATATTCCTTCCCTCTCCTGGACCATCACGTATCTCCTTTTTCGCCCCTCTCCAGTCTTCCTGCAAAGAGAACCCCTTCAACCGGAAGGCATCACCTGCCGCCTCCCCCTCCGCAAAGAAACCTCCCAAGGGCTCCAAGCCAGTGCGTCCTCCTGCACCGGGTCATGGCTTCCCACTGATCAAACGCAAGGTAAAAGGGCCCTCGGGAGCAGAGGGCCAAAAGCCAGCTCTATGCTACCCCCCAGGACCATAGCTGTATACGTGCACCCTGCTGATGCACTTGTGGGTAGGGATTGCAGGAGATGGCTGTGGCTGGGGAGGGCTGTGTCTAGGCTAGACCCCATTGATGGCAGCACCGTGGTCTCCCTTTGCTCCAGAGTCAGGTGGGGATTTCAGATCCACACTTAGGTGGAATGGTCTGTTGTCCCCCCGCCCCTGTTAGTGGTGACCAGCCTTAGGGTTACCCCTGGAAACTGGAGGTTGACGGTAATGGAATTCTCTGCCTTGTGGTTTGGCAGGTGCAGACGGATCAGTACATCCCCGAGGAAGACATCTACGGGGAGATGGATGCCATCGAGCACCAGCTGGACCAGCTGGAGCACCGTGGGGTGGCCTTGGAGGAAAAACTTCGCAGTGCTGAGAATGGTATGTGGGGTGGGCTGTCTGTGGGCGTGGGGCAGGACAGGACCCTAGGGCTGCCCCGTGTCCAGCCAAGGAGATAGCAGCGATGACTTCCTCTCTGCTGATGCTGGGCTTGGAAGAGCACAAGGGGCTGTGCTGGGCTCCAGGAACAGTCACAGCCATACCTTGGATGTGGAGATGTCCCTAGAGTGCATACAAGTGGGAGAAGAGATAAGGTCCCTCTGGGGCTCAGGTGCAGGCTGAGGTCAGGTTGCCTCTAGCCCAGTGCCCCTTCCCTGGCTTGGCAGAGCCCATCCTGCTGCAGGGTGATGGGATCCTGCAGGGCTGGGGATGGCTCTGAATTGTCCTTTTGCTTGGCAGACAGCCCTGAGGACAGCCTGCTGGTGGACTGGTTCAAACTCATCCATGAGAAGCACATGCTGGTGCGCCACGAATCAGAGCTCATCTACATGTAAGTGTGTGCAAGCCTGTGGGGAGGCACTGATGCTCTTGCGGGGAGTCCTGTCTCAGTCATCCTGAAATTGTGCGTCCAGGGGAGAGCTTGAAATGGCCTCCTTGCCTGGAAAAGGGAGGGAAAGAGGGCAAGCAGAAAAATCTATCCAAACACACTCAGAACTGACCCCCACTGCAAATCACCAGAGCCCCTACAGCATCTTCTCTGGGAAGGCCTTGAGCAGCCAGGGCTGGTCCCTGCTGGTGCTTGGCTCCCTGGCCCTTTGGCTATACAGAGTAAGAGCAGCATCTCGGTGGTTCTCTCCATACCTTGGGACGATGTTCTGCCTCTCTGGAGCCTTGTGGTGGTTCCTGGCAGTGCCCCCTTCCCTTGCAGCTTCAAGCAGCAGAACCTGGAGCAGCGGCAGTCAGACGTGGAGTATGAACTGCGTTGCCTCCTCAACAAGCCAGGTAAAGCATCTTTCTGGGTGCAGTTACCTCAGTTTTTTCCCTGGGCTTCATCTCCCCTGTCTAGGTGGGTCTCAGGTGAAGAGAGACAGATCTGTAGGGATGCCAGCGCAATCAGCTGGCTCTAGAGCCACTGTCCTGTCTCATTTCATGCCCCAGCCTTGTGCAGGGATGTGCTCCTTATATCCCCATGGGATGCCACCTACAGGGCTCTCCCTCCACAGCACTGCTAACCCAACTGGCCCTGCAGCATGGCAGGATAGCAGGAGATCACGCTAGCGAATTTCTGCCCCAAAGCTCTGAATTTTAGAGCTCCTTCAGCCATTTAATTGCCTGTCCTTCCTCGGGGTTTGGCTGGGTAGAGAAGGACTGGACTGACGAGGACCGAGGGAGGGAGAAGGTGCTGATGCAGGAGCTGGTGACCATCATTGAGCAGAGGAATGCCATTGTGAACTGCCTGGATGAGGACCGGCAGAGGTGAGTGAGGTGGGCTGGGGTAGAGGGGAAAAGCGTAGCCTGTCTGACTCAGTGCCATACGAGTGGCTCATGGGGGTGTCCCAAGATGTCCCTGTTGCTGACATCTTTCCCAGGCTTCCCGATTCTTGTCTCTTTGGTTGCCTTGTGTGGGAAAGACAGGGCAGTACTTGCAGCACGTGGGATTTACCCTGCTGGTAGCAAATGCTCACAAGACAGTGATGGATCTGCCCCTCCACGACTTATAAGTGGGAGGTTCTCTAGCCTTAAACAATACAGCAGCTGTTTTCAGGGCTGAATTGCTGACCTATTTCCCACTCTTTCTTTCAGAGAAGAGGAGGAGGATAAAATGTTGGAAGCCATGATTAAAAGAAAAGGTAAGAAACAATCAGGAAGATTTTTGGAGTGATGTTTTCACTGCTGATACCAGCGAGGGGCAGCACGAGCCATTCATGAAATGGTGTGGAGAAAGGAGAGAATGAATCTATTCTGGATAGACTCTGGAGCCTTTTCTCTAGGGCTGTTAAAGTTTGGGGCATGGTTGTGCTGCGCATCCCTGTTGTCGCAGAAGGAAGTGTGCATACAGCGGAAGGCTCCGATTCATGGCTCTCACCCTTGCCCCTGTTGTTGTGCGTGCGTGTGTACAACGCTCGGCATCCCGCAGTAACAACCTCCCTTTGCAACCACAGAATTTCACAAGGAGGTGGAAACCGAGAGCAAGAAGAAAGGTAAATTCAAGCCCATGAAGGTGCTTAAGCTGCTGGGCAACAAGCATGACTCCAAGAGCAAGTCGCCCAAGGAGAAAAGCTAGAGCAGTGGACCACCAGCAGTGGGAGGGATGTGCTGCCCGACTGCCCTGGCCTCTCCACAGCTGGCTGGGATGCCTGCCAGGAAGGGGGGCTTGTCTCCCTCCGCTCCCCCTCGCCTCTTCCCCTGCTCCCTCCCCAGGCACGGAGCTGCCGCCCCGGGGAGACACCAGCCCTCTGCCCGCAGTGGGGGGGTCCAACCAAAGCGCTCTCCTTCCCGAGGTTGCGGAGGAGCCTGACCATCCCTTCCATGAAGCCTTGCTAACAAGGCGGGGAGAAGATGGATACGCTTTTTGGATACGTTACCCCATTGCGTGTTCTTGTTATTAACTGAGAAGCAAGCCAAGGAGTTTGGTGTTTGTGGGAAAACTTGCACTAACTGCCCCCTGTCCCTTCTCCCGCTCTAACTGTGACAGTTCCATGTGCCTCCAACCTCTGCCGGGAGGGGACTGGGCCTGCCTGTCCCTCCCTGTCCACCCGCTCTTGTCCCCTTCCTGTCCCATTTTTAACTTCGGGAGAAAGCTCTGGCATTAGAATCAGGATTCTTTGGGTTTTACTGGCCTAAACTAAAATGTTAAGAAAACACTCCCGCATCACGAGGCTCTGGAGCCATAGCCAAAAAACTAACTGGTGCCCTATTTATTTTGAGCTGTCCCCTCCCTCAAGCGCCAGGGCTGGGTGGGCTCCGTTACAGGGCTGAGAGGACCCAAGGGGACGGTGTACAGCTGCTAGGACGTAGCTCGCACGCCCTACTCAGGACATCTTACCCCCCCACACACTGCTGCTAGACACCGCTGGCTGACTCTGCTGCCTTTTAGGGGGAGGGAGGAACATTCCTTTTCCAGGGGAGGGCAGAAAAGGTCAAGACTGACTTGGTGCCAGCAAGGGGCACCAAGCTTGTGCCCCTGCTCACCAGTGCCACCCTTGAGCGGCTGGGGAGAGGGGCACGGTCACAACTGTCCTTTATCCAGCTTCATCTGTGTATACTTCAAAAGCGTGCAGGGTTTGGCTCATTATTTTTTACACCTCCGTTAGTAGATGAATTCAAACCCACCCTAAAACTTTTAAAACCCCTTATTTTATTTGTCATGTGTGTGCGTGCGTGTGTGTACATTGGAGGAGGGAATGGAAAGGCAGTGTTCTTCCAACCGTCCGTTCTTCCTTCCATTTTTGTTTCCTGCCTTCTCCTCCAAGGCGAGGAGTTATTTATTGAATCATTGGATCAGTCTGAATTAGAGTTTCATGGGTGTTTGGTTGGTCAGCTGTTCGTCATGCCTTCTCATTAGCATTTTAGACATAACCAGCCCCGAGCATTCTGCTGCAGTCTCTTCTGAAAACCTACCAGGCTTTAGCCAAAACGCTCTCAGAGCAGTGCCTTGCAAGGTGACTGGCGTAGCATTCTCCTTTCCCAAAATCTGAGGGACCCAAGCCCCTCCTCAGTCCCAGCATGGCCCCGTGGCTGGGAGGTGGCAAGCTCAGCCCCACACTGGTGATGCCATCTCACTCTTGCCATACCCCAGCAGGCTGATGAGGAGCAGTGGTAGGGAAGGGGAGATCCCAAAGCACAACTCTTCTCCAAGGAGAAACAAATCCGCTTTAGAGCCTGCTGTCACGTCAGTGTTGCCAAAGGCCATCGGGATCGCTGCAGCCTGACACCCCTTGGCCCCATGCCCCCATGATTTGTAAATTGCACTGTACTAACTCCATGACTTCCATTCACCTGAACAGAAATAAAAGAAACATTGGATTTAAAAACCGATCGCAGCTTAGGTTTCTGATTCCTTTCTGTATCCACGCTGTCCTGGGGACAGGACATGCTGCCTGGCTTTGGGGAGTGGCTGACTGAGCGGCTGAGTATTGCTAAGAAGCAGATGACAGGATCTTAAGGAAATTGGGAGGTGGACTTTATACTGGGCTTTGTGCAAGGATAGCAAGGCATCGTGCTTCAGCCTGCTGGAGGACAGAAGTGGGAGTATATGAGGTGAGCAAACAGCCATTTCCAGGCTCTGTGGGAGACCGATGGCTGTTCTGCAAACCATGCTTTCAGGAACCAAAAAACCGCAGCAAGCCCGCAGCAAAGAGCAGCATGCGCTGGGCTGAAATCCCCTCTCCCCCTTCAGCACAGCTGTGTTCCTGAGCGCCTGCCCAGTTCAGCTGCCGCCGAGAAGTTCGCTGATGCGCACGATCGCGCCAACCTGCAGCAATGCCAGAGGCTCGCGTTTGCGCAAGGCCACGCGGCTGCATCTTCCTCCCCGCCGTCTGCCAGCAACAGCCATTCCCAGAGCCGTGGGGACAGGCGTGGGTGGTAGGCGTGGGTGGCAACGCTCGTGTTTATCGTCGTACCGTCACGAGAAACCTCCACCTCTGGGTGGATGGAAAGGAGTGACATTTTTATCAGTAGACTGCTGTACTCTGAGGCATTGCATAGGCAAAAGGAGGCTCTGCTTTGTCATGTTTTGGTAGCTGCTGCTGTGTGTTTTCGTCTCTTTAACATCGCAGAGCAAGAAGGGATCCAGTGCGTGGGTAGAATTTTACAACAGCTTTCTTCTGTTACCAGTTATGTACAAATTGCTTCTGCCTTCTGGCTTTAGGCAACAGGTGGTACTGCCCCCTCTTTGGGCACAGGCACAGACCAGCCCTTGAGACTCAGATGCCGAGAATCTGGGAAGAAGAGGTGGGAACAAACCGCGCTTGTGATTTTCCCTTGGCCTAGTCACAGGGATCGGATTTGTTCCCACCAGGGATGTCTTTTGTCATGAGCTCTCTCATTTCCTCACTTCTCTTCTTGTCTATGATCTCCATCTCGCGCATTTTCTGCAAAGTACAAAGGGAAAGGACTGAGCAGGCAGGATGTCAGCAGCTTTGTTTTGTTTTTTTTTTTCTTTTGCCAACCTCAAGAGCAAAGTTTGTATTTCCCTCATTGTTACATGCAGACATGGAAAAAAAGGCTGAAAACCTCTATCCCCCATTCCCCAGATTAATGTCTGTCCCGTGCCTTTCTCTTTCCCCTCTCAGGTAGTGGAGGGAAACTCTGCTTTAAGGTTTCTGACACTAGTGATTCCCTGCACGCACTGCACAGCCGGTATCACCAGAGCCCTTGTGTACCTGAGAGATTTCAGTGAGGACAATCCTTCGATACTTTTTGCCCTGTCCTAGAGCTTCCATCTCTGCCAGGAACTCCTTCCTCTCCTGAACTTCATTCACCACTGATGGAGAAGAGAAAACACTGTGGAAACAGGATTCAGCCAAAAGGCAAGAAAACATGTTTCTGTCTAGATCTGAACCCCCAATTTCCTAGCTCTGCTTGAACAGCAGTCCTGCCAGGGAAAGGGTGATGTCTGTGGTTAACACTCATCTCGAGCATGTCATCAAAGTACCTCAGGAGGGCCTTGCGCAATGGGAAATGTTCCCCCTACCCGTCTTCTTACCGCTCCCCATCTTGAGGGAATGGTAACTTTCTAGTTTTCTCTGTACAGACGATTTTCTGTTGCTTGTGGGCAATTTTAACCAGTCTGTGGGTGGAGAGAGAACCTGCTTAAAGCCATTGAGGTTCATTAGTTGAAGTGATCACAACCATCTCTGCTCCTAGGACCAGCACAGGCACAGAACGTTAGCCGCCGCTTTGCAGCACAGACGTGCAGCCAGCTGGTCCAAATCTTGCCACAGTACAAAGTACACGGGTATTTCAGATGTGTCAAGGACAACACTCGGCTTGTGACAAGTTTTAGAGGATACAAAGCATGCGTGAAGCCAGCCACACTGGCTTCCCTGGAGCAGGGACCAAAGCACCCCTTCTGTACATGTTATTCTGGTGTGGTCCATCTTTGTGCTGCCCTGGCTAGCGAAGGGCTGGCTGGGCTGTACGCACACATCAAAGACTCAAACACAGTGAGGTATTAGGCAGGGTTTTGTCATCCCAGAATACTCTGCAGGCCAAAGTCCATTCACTGCTCAAAATTCTGCTCGACATTTAAGCTTTGCTAGTGTACGTGCTCTCATCTTGGAGTGAAAGACAACAGAGCCCAAACCACAGCCAGATTGGCAAGCGTCCTAGTCTATGTTGAGTTACGCTGGCTGGAAAACAGGACCCACAGTACCTGGGCTTCCTGCCCAGGTCACCCTGTGCATCCCTAGGGTATTCCCCTGCCAGCAGAGTTCATTTTGTGCAGGCAGCCCAGGGAGCTTGAATCTGCCAGCAAAGCTCTGCAGTATAAGCTCTGCAAGGACGGCTGGATCACAGCATCGCAGCAGCCGGCTCTTTCTCTTGGAAACTGGGCTTTGTGCTTCCTTCCACAATGGGCATCGGGTTACCGCCAACATGGCAACACGGCCTGCCACCCCAGCCCTCCAAGGGAGCCAGCTTCCCAGGCTTCCCGCCTGCCTTCCTCCAGAGTATGTAAAGACATACATTCTTCAAACCGGTCGGGCTCAGGTATCTCCTCTTCTTTTGTCTGAACCAGCATTGGCTTGACCTTGTGTTCCACCACATCCTTCCCTGTTGCCAAGATGTTTTGGAGCCTTTGCTTTTCCTTTTCTAAATCTCCTGTGAATGCCAAGGGGGAAATAAATGATTAGCAGCTCGTCTCCTCAGAGAGGAGCCTGGCCACACTGCTTCTCTGTTAATGATGCCAGAGGAAGCCTTACGTTAACAGCCCACCCCCAGACTGAACCGTGCAAGCACCACACAGGTGTACCCGTGGTGAAGAGCCAACCAAACCGGCATCAGAGGTTTGATTCATGTTTATAAGCTAGAAAGTTACACAGCACTCCCTTCTTACGCAAGGACTGTGCAAGTCCCTATCAGCTGTCACCCCGGTAGCCAGCGGGCAGAAGTCAGAGAGCACTTACAGCAGATGTTCCCTCAGAGATCCATTTTTAAAGCATCTTTGAAGACAGAAAGCATGAGGATGAAGAACAATTGAGATATCCCATGCCAGTGCTGAGATTGCAGGCAGTGGATGGACGTAAGGGGAAGAGAGGGACTGGGTGGCATCAGTTATTTATTAGCGGTGTTTGCTGACTTACGCCTTGCCCGTGGCTTGAATTTCTCCCGGGCGTAGGCATCTCCTGCCTGGCAGACCTTGGCAGGTCGGAGATGCGGTTTAGCTGAAAGCCTGCTTGGCTGACAAACTGGTGGGGAGAAAACAGGCGCTGGCTCTTTGCTGGATGTGGGGTGGCACTGGAGGGGCAGGGTATCTCCTCCTGGAGAACAAATCAAAAATAACGGTAAGTCAGACAGAGGGGAGCCTGGATGGATGGCCCCAGGCTACCACCAGCAGAAGATACGCCTGCTGATCCACTGTAGCACCACAAGCAAAGACGCTGGGTACCACAGTCTCACCCTGGTTGTTGGTACGCGCTGACACGAGACAGACTGTCACACCGCTCTGTCTTGTTCGCTGGGTGACCCCTGGGGACACCTCACCCTGTACGTCCCCCACGTGTTAGCAGCAGCCGTGCTGCTGTTGTAAAGCACTTGCCCATCCAAGCAGGCTGTGGGCGAGTGCCCCCCCGTCTCAGGGTGAGCAGCAAAAGCTCTTCGCCGCAGCACAGCGCCGGGCAGGAGAGCGAGAGGGCCGTCACTCACGATTCACGCAGTCCATCAGGTATCGCCTTTGGAAGCGCGTCAGCTTCGACTCCTCCATCATCGCTGGAAAACACGACGTACGGGTGAAGGCGGCCGCCCGAGGGGGCTCCAGCGGGGACGGGCCGGGGAACCCGCCCGGCGGCCAATCCCTCCTCACAACCCAAACCCCACGGGGAAGAAGCAGCGGCTTCACAGGANAGGAGGGGGGAGGGGACGGCAAGGCGAGGCGAATCGCATCGTATCGTGCCCCGGGGGGTCGGCTCGGGGGGAGCCCGTGGCGGGGGTGGCCGTGCCTGCAACATGCGTGTCCCTCCCGCAGCTTTGACGGGGATGACTTCGATGATGTGGAAGAGGATGAAGGCCTGGAGGACCTGGAGAACGCGGAGGAGGTGGGTGCACTGCAGGCCTTTGCGCTGGCTGGCCCAGGTAGGCTCTGCCGGTGCCGCAGGCCCTGCGTCGTGGCCCGTTTAGGCGGTCGCTGGGGCTGGCGAGGCCTCAGGGGCTCTCCCAGCACCGCGAGGCCTCACTGGTGGGCACAGCCGAGCTGCAGCGCTGGTCCGCTTTCCCCAGGAGGGACAGGAGAACGTGGAAATCCTCCCCTCAGGAGAGCGGCAGCAGGCAAACCAGAAGCGGATCACTACTCCCTACATGACCAAATACGAGCGAGCCAGAGTCCTGGGCACTCGTGCCCTCCAGATAGCGTGAGTATCCCAAGCATTCCCAGTATCCCCAGCTTCTCCTTCCTTCCCTGTTAAAGCCGCTTTCCTCTTTCCTTAAAAACTCCTGGATCCCATGTAATCCCTTACAAGACTGCTGAGCTTGTGGATCACCATCTTCGTCAACACTGAAGCACAGGAACACGGAGGCCTTAGTTGCGTGTGAAGTCTCTGTATCACTCCCTGGCTGAGACTGTGGTACTTGTGCCTGTAAAGGGGGACATTCAGCAGCTGCGGTGAACCTTCCTAGGTCACAGGCAAAGCGAGTAGGGGATGTGACAAGCTGATCCTGGTTTCTGACTTTCATGAGGGAGCCGGTGTGGGCTGGTAAAGCTCAGAACTGGTTTGCAAAAGCCATCGCTGGAGGAAGGAATGCTCCAGAATGTCTTTACTTGATAACCACAGGGCTGTAGAAATTGGGAATGGAGTAACCAACCTGAAATCTGTTCTAAATACAGTTGCTTTGTGGCAAGCTGTAAGTTTTTTTTAAAGTATTTGGAATAGCGGTGCCTCATAATGGGTAACAACACTTAAATCCTATTTTAAGTGCTCTTAAGGTTGGCTGCTCTCAACTTAATCCATTTACCTGTCTAGACTTGGGTTAATAACACATATCAAAAAGTTTTGTGCTTTTTGAAAAACTGCCTTATGAACAAGATTATTAGTCTGTGGCAAGGTTTGTCTGAAAGTACGTCTGTGAGTTTCATCTTGGTTATATCCACCCTCGAAATAATGTCTCTCCTTTACACCATTTAGAAGCTTGTAGGTGGTGATCAGATCTTTCCTTAATCATCACTTTGCCAAGCTATTCTTTTCATAGTCTTCACTCTGTGAAGCTATTTTCTGCACATTTGTTCAACTGATGGAAGACCAGAAAAATGGGACAGATGAGATGGGCCTCTGCCAGGCTTTTAACCCAAAACACTCTGGCACCTGGTTCTGCTTCACCTACATATTCTGCCTTCAGTGCTGAACCTGGGCCAGCGGCAGCCCCCAGCGGCCTTATCCACGCATAACGTGAACTTTCTTTGCAGCCACTAACGGCGGATATCGTCACTCGTGTTTGCTCTGCTGTTACAACACTGCAAAATGCTTAATCTTTAATTCTTACAGGTAGAGTACATTGTAAATCCAGCCCCTCGCTTTCCTTCCAACAAAGCCTGGAAGGTGTGAGCAAATCGGAATGTAAGAGATGTGCTGGAGTTGCAGGAGGCATGCTCATTTTACAGTGTTTCCACCCTTTTTATTGGATTCGTTTTAGAACCACTCTTTTCCTTACATTTAAGTATAGAAGAGGGTGGCTAGAAGGGTGTGGATCTGACCAGCTCTCAAGCGCCAGCTGGTCAGCAGAGGCTGAGGGGGGCAAGAGCAATAGTCAAGTAAAAGCTCAGTCCATAACCATTTGGGGGAGTTGTCTTCCCAAAGTGCATAAGAGAGCAAATCGGATTTGCCAAGGTGGTGCCTCACCCTTCTACTTTACTGGCTGTTGTGCAGATGACATAGGTAGGCACGTGCTTAGCAGTCCCTTTTCCTTCTCTCTGCATTCTCTCAAATGATTGTTGTTCTGTCCCAGGATGTGTGCCCCTGTGATGGTGGAGTTGGAAGGAGAGACAGACCCCTTGCTGATTGCCATGAAAGAACTCAAGTAAGTCCGAGACTTTGACGGTGAGCATATTGATTTCCATAAAGCAAGCAGTTCTGTCCTTGTCCCAGCATTTAGCAGCTTATTCCAAGACAACCTTGTCTTCCCTCTGTAACAGTGAGCACTACAGTTGCATTTCCCTATTTCACATTGGGACTTCTCCGCAGCTGCTCTCTCCCATCCTAGTTGCTTGTGCAAAGTACTGATGAGGAGGAGTGCTCTGACCTCTTTTACTTTGGAGTCCAAGTGTTCTTTATTTCTATGATGAGAACCCCTCATCTTTCTGGAATCAGTTTAATTCCCTGAATGGAATTGATTCAAAGCAGCTATCTGAACAGACCTGTGTTCAAATGAAGTGCTGGCAAACAATAAAATAAGGGTCAGGCTGGTGGGGTGGAGACCCTCTTCAGAATGTTCTTTTCCCGCACCCTTCCACACTTGGCTTACTGTGCTTATAGAAAGATAAATAAATCCTTTCTGACTGCAGCACAGGTGGCTTCTGGATGGTCACTGACAGGCCCACCTTTCCACAGCAGAGCTCCCTGCTGACCCACAGTTTGCCTGCGTGGTCAGTGACCTAGATCGCATGCAGGTATCCTTCAAGCAGAGCAGCTGGACTCCATTACTGATTACGTCCCTGTTCTTGAACGAAATTGTTCCTCTGCTCCCCCAGTTTCTCAGTGTATTGCAGTTGCCCTTGCCGATTTTTTTATCTGTTACAGGTCCCATTATCATTGCCAAAAGCTCTTTAGGTCATGTTCTTGTCAGATCTCCAAGCTCAGTCTGAGTTGCTTCTGGTCAGAGCACAAGCTCTAGAAAGTAAGTCAGGGTGTGACAAAGTACAGTGGCATCCTGTTCCGTGCCAAAATTCAGGTGTAATTCTTAGCATGAGGGAGCTACTTTTCTACTGGAAAAACAATGGCCCTGAATGTGATCATTAAAGAAATTGTATTACTTTTCAGGTCTGATACAGTTGAAACCTGATGCCCTAGTTAGATTCCAGACTGTCTGATTACATTCTGCTGACCTAAATCTACTTCCATTAAGTTAAACTGTGTTTGGTATTTTCTTGCTTTCTAATTGGAACCACTGCTAGCTGATGCTGTGCTCCACCCCAGCTGTACCAGGTCCTGATTAGTCCCCATTTTGTGTATCCTTCTAGAAGTGTAACTGGTGCTCTCAGGGTGCAAAATACTCTGTAAATATCAGTTTTTCATGAAGGTTACCAGAATTCTGCCACTTCTGTAGTGTCTTGTGGGGAAAAATCTTCCATCAAACAAAACATGGATTTGTTTTTAGAGTCCCTTGATTTTTATTTTTTTTTTCTCCCCCTCCTCCTATATCTTAGATGCTTGGTATTGTCTCATAGTGGGTTCAGATCACAGGGCTCAATTCCTGCAGTAGCAACAGAGGGCTGACCTTCCGTAGGTTTTGGGTTGTTTTGAGTCTAAGGGTGCACCTACAAAAGAGAGGAGGTTGTTGGGACTTCCCTCTACCATGTAATACCAAATCACTGGTGCTACACAGATCTCTCAGTTAAACCTGATGAGCTTACTGAAGCCACTAAAGCAGTGCACCTCAGCTCCCAGTGACTGCTGAAGTTGTATAGCGAAGGCTCTGGCATTTCTGTTCACCTCTCTGTCCTCCCTCCAGAGCACGCAAGATCCCCATAATCATCCGCCGTTACCTACCAGATGGGAGCTATGAAGACTGGGGTGTGGATGAGTTGATTATCACAGACTGATCAGCCTCCAGCCATTGTTTTGGTTCTTCCCTTCTCCAGAGATGTTTCTATTTTTGTTTATATTTGTGTAAATAAATTATAAACCTCCCCATTTTAAGTTAAATGTGGGTTGTTTTTTTTTTTTTCCTCCCACTTTCTTTTTCATCTCGGTCCTACGTGCTCAAGAGAAGACTTTCTTACTTCTCTCTACCAGCTTGGTCGTTATTCTTTCTGTGTCATGGGCTATATTAATAAGATTAGGGGACCAAGTGCCATGCTTTTCTTGCAGCTTTTTTCACCTGCAAAGGCCATACCTTTTAGCTAGGCTGAAGACTGGAATAAGTACTTCTTCCTCCTCCAGCACCGCTCCTCCCCAGTTATAGGACCAGTAGCCAATTAAAGCCCTGCTGTACAAAAATGCTCTTACAGGTACTTTGGCTTCAGAAAGACTCCAGGCCTCCACCCCTCTCCCTTTTTAAAACAGGAGTGCTGAGACACCTCCATTGCTTCCCCCTAGACAGTTGGGCCTTTGTGCCCTGAGCGGGTTGCTGTGGAAACCCCCAATTTCCTCTCCGGCCGGGGCTGGCTGTGGGGCTTCTCAGGGGTATCGTAGAGCAGCTCTCATCAAATCACCTATTGTTTCCCTGCTCCTGCTGCTTATCAGAGGTGGGGATCCCCTTTCAGTGGCACTGCCCCAGCCGGAAGCGTGGTCGCCACTCGCGGTCCCACCAGCTTGGCAGTCGTAGGTTGGTGCTGCGTTTGCTCCTCTTTCAGCCGTTCTCTGAAACGCGGTTGGAATTGATGGTTCTGAGTGTGTGGATGCCCTTCAGCCATCTCAGTTGTATGTACTGTGGTGGTTCTTAGAGTAGCACAACAGTAGTTAAATCCTAGAGTTCTTTTAACCTGTAGTGTGATGAAAGATCAGTCATTTGTCTCCTTAAGGCACCTGCACACTCGCCTCTGATGTACAGGGAGGTTATGTGCTCAAATCAAGAAGAGTTGGGAGGATGCTTTACAATTTGCAAGGGCCTCTAGCCAGCCATTACCTGGTTTCCGTTTCTTGATCTTCTGTGTACTCCAAGGTTCTTGCTTTGCATGAGGAAGATTGAGCTCTTGGGCAGAAAACACTGAGTCTTGCTCAATTATCTTGTTAAAAAGTGCCCACGGAAATTTTGTTTTCTTTAAATAAAGAGAAGAGGAGGGAAAGTGCAGCTACAGTTTCTGCTTTACATTGATTTTTCTCAGAATCTTTCCAACTAGTTGGTGTTAAAGCTTGCATTTATATATAAAGTATGCGTTCTCTGCACTGTGTGTGGTTGGTGGCTGCAGATGAGTATCCATGTCCCAAAGGGAGTTTATATCCACCTGCCTGGGAACTCAGCTCATATAACCCGCTATGTATGTCATTCTCTTACTGCTCCCTGTGAAGGCACTGGTCCATCCTTCTTCTGTTGCTGTGCACAAGAGGAGCTGGTTTTGGTGGTGAGAATGCAAGAGCTGAATGGGTCCCTGGGCAAAATGACAGGTCAAAGGGAATGTGGAGATGCTTGCAGGTGTGGGAAGGGGGTCGACTGTGAGGAACACATATGTTTCCTGGTCCAGGCCGTCCTTACCAAGAAAAGGTTAATTTGCAGCACTGTGGCCTTCAGCCTTCTCCCCCCACCCTCCATGGAATCCTTTAATCACGTTGGTGCGGTGAAATTTCAGCCCTGAAATGGTGCCTTTGTGCAATCGTTTTGGCGTCCGCCATGAAGTGCGGGGTCGTTTTCTTGTCCTATTTTTTTTTTTTTTTTTAATGGCTTTTTTGTTCCCTACCCGACTCCCCTCCCCAGCCTTGCATCTGTATCAGATACGATTAAAGGGATAGGGAGGGATGCTGGGCCAGCTTCTGCTAGGCTGCAGGAGTGGTTAACCCCTCTGTTACCAGTGGTATTCTCAGTCCTGTCTTAGTTGTGAGGACCCTCCTAGATGAGAGGAGGCATCCTCTTCCACTAGAGAACAGCTGAGGCAGAACCTGCTCACTTTCTTAATCTGCTTTTTGAAGAGCCGGAGGAGGTACTTATGTGTGGTTAAGAACTTTCTTTTCCCGCTCTTCTGTTTGTCCACACCATCCCCTTTCTCTTTCCCACCCCTGTGATCAGCTCTCCTACCCCTAACTCCACCATGTCCTCCCTTCTTCCTCGTGCATGCTCCTGACCTGCTCGGCAGTGCAGTAGTTCCTTTCTAGACTCTTCCTACAGCCTGTGATTTGGGGTAGAGATTTCTCCTCTCCAGTGAATGGCCGCAGTCCTATTTTGCGTGGAGCTCTTTAGCTGGCATCACCATTGTTAGATCCATTAAGCCATTCTGATGATGATGCTCTTGGTCCTATACAGGACTTCATCCAAACAGTCCTGTGAGTTTTAAAAAGCTTTGAACGTGTTCCACGGTTCCTAGACATCCTGCTTACTCTACTCGCCCATAAAGCATTTAGTGAACACAAACTCACTGGATTGATCACATGCATCTGCACTGAAACTTTTGGAATCAATTCGTAATTGTTGTGGAGTCTCTGTTAATTTGGATTCTACCTTGCTACCATTGGCCTTGAGAGGTGTTCTTAAGCAGACTGATAGCTGCTCTACATTTTCTTTCCAAACAACTTCAGATAGCCTCCCAGGACCTGACTACACCCAGGATGTCAACAAGTAAGAAGGTGCATACATCTATTCTTCAATGTACTCTCTATGTGTGAGTGTGTTTTTTGTATTTAGATTCTTGCTTGTGGAAGGCAAGAGGCCCGGGGGACAGGGGTGAGTATCTACAGAGAAACTAATGGTTGCTTCCAAAATACACAAATTTGTGTATGTGGGGAAGTTTTTTTTGAAGGTGCGTCATCTGCCACCTGATGATGAGGAACCAAGACAAGAAACCCCCACACTCCTATTCTGGAGAGCATTGACAATCGCACTAAGAAATTCTTGGATGAAAAAACAGTGCTTTTCTTAATCGCAAGTGCTGAATCTTAGCTGAAGACCAGAAATCAGTGTTACTACATTTCTCGGGGAAGAAGTGACTGGAGCTGGGGTGTGAACAGAAGATGAGTCTCATCTCCGTGAAGGAGTCTGGTAAGCCAGTCAGAGTTCTGCCTCTGTCCTCTTCAGGACAGGCAGAGGAAGGCTGCGCACAGGATCCGTGTGGTTGTGGTGCGACCCATCATACACTTACTGGGGCAAAAAACAGAGACTTTCAGGAAAGAAGTCGAAAAAACAAGACACATGAAAATGAAACTTTTAAGTTTATTATTCCATATGCTTAATGCAGAGTTAATGGTGCTAGGGCAGCATAGAGACTGGGGAGAGGGAGGTGGGGGAGGAAGGTGCTACTTGCATAAATAAGGGGACAGGGCTGGAAGAGGTTACATGTGTACAGGGAGCAAACATTCTACATGATCTTTTCAGACACCACAAGGAGAAGTCATCCATAGCTAGGGGAGGCAGGAAGGGCATCTGACAGTCATATCAGCAGAGGGAAACAGCGGCACTGATCACAGTCCATGTTTGGTCAAAGTATTTTATCTTTCTAGACTAGAATATCCATTAGAATATCCCACAATATGTCTCTGCAATCAATTGCCAGCAGTCATCTTTTCCTGCAGCAACTTTTGAGGCAGTTCACTCCCTGGCATGACAAACCACCCCGGTCCTGGACGTGACAAAGGAGAAGTAAGCAGACTGTCCTCAGGTGTTGGGCTGAAAAAAGTAGGTTGATCTGACTGTGAGAGCTGCTTTTTTCCAGTTTGAAACCCAAAGGGGAAAACTAATTATTTTGCACCTAAATAGGCTTTTTTTCTTTACACTTATCCAAGATTGGGTGCCTGTCTACCTTGCTTAAAGCCACACGAGTATCTTTCCATCTTCAGCATAGGTAGGAGGGAGGTGTTGACTGACTGGAAGACATGATGAACAAACGAGCGGGGATGCACCCCATCAGCCTGAGTTAGGAGTGGAGATTCAAAGAGAGTATTGGAACCAACTCGGGGTGTTGGCAAGTGCATAGTAGCTTTCTTGGTGCCTCTTCATTTCAGGCAGGCACAGTCGGACATGGAAGAGCAAGGACCAAGTTTGCTTAGAGGTTGTTTGGGATACTGAAGAGATTAGAAAGGACTGAGATGCCAGAAATGCCAGACATAAATGAACGATATAGAGTAATTGTAAGAAAGGAGGATTCACCCACAGCACCTTCATCATCCAGCGGTCCTTCCCCACCTCTCTCGCACCTCCATATATGAACACGCGTGCACACAGGTATGATATGAGTAACGCTAAGACCAGCAATGCAGTTCCTGAGTCCTACGCATTGTTCAGGCAAGCCTTAAAATCTCCATGCAGGAACGAGCGTGGGATTAAACAGAGACAGGATGAAGAGAAGAAGCGGGGAAAAAAGCTCGGATGCAGCTGTGGAAATCAGCAGGGAAGCAAGCATAGGTTGGTCTTCCAATGGAGTTCAAGATTCATGCATGTGTGAATCTTAGGCAGGACAGCTGCACAACACTGATCGCCAGGAAGCCGGCCATGCCGTCCTCCCTACTACTCCTCCCATAACATGTTCACCAAGGCTGAGCAACCACCCTTCACCTGCAGCAGGTGACAAGGTGTTGGCCATTGTGGCCTGTTGGAAACACTTGCTAACTCCCTGGAGCAGCTTGGGGAGGGTAAGGAAAGGACAGTCTCTCTCATGGTACAGTCCAAGGTGCGCACAACAAAACCCACCACGGACCAGTCACTCCATGTCTAGAATCCTCCTCATCTAGAAGGCCAATAAGGTGTTGCAAGCCAGTCGTGTGACCTGCATGAAATTGGTAAAGGGCGAAAGGATGAAAAACCTTCCTCTAGGCGGGTGAGCCAGCGATAGCCGGGGTCAAGAAAGGCACTTCTGTGTACTCAGTGGGTTCTGGTGGCTGGATGGCACTGAGTGACCTCGGAGTTCGGAGGCTCTTCTGCCTGTGCTGATTCTTCGGAGCCTTTCCATCGCTGCTTCGGTCACCGTTCCCCATTCCCTACGGTCTGGAGAGAGTCGTATACACAGGCTGTTCCCAATGTGTGGGGCTATGGGACTGTGGCACGGAGGGTGCAGGGTCAGAGATGGCAGTGTAAAGGGGACGTTGGGAAGGTCCCATATAGGAGAAGGCAGAGTAGAGGCCAGAGGCTTGGCTGGAATGGCTGTAGTAGGGTCCTGAGGGCTGGTGGTCCGGGTAGTCAAACTGAGGCCTGGAGATGGACGGGAAGGCTGAACCATAGTGGGGCAGACTCAGGGATGTGTAAGCTATCTGAGAGGTGGAGGGCTGGTCAGTGTAATGACCTCCAGGGGCAGACCCCTCTGTTTTCACCTGGGCCTTGGAGTCTACCACTGATGAGGTGGCAGTGGACAAGGAGACTCCATGCTGCTTGGAGATCCAGGCAGAGTGTCCACTGGCTGCAGCCAGGGCGCTCCCGAGGCCATAGCCAGCAGCCGCCGCTGCTGCGTAGCCCCCAACATGGCCTGGATGGCTCGTGTGTCCGTTGGGCGGCAGGTATTGGTCGAATTCATTGACATCGAAGGTCTCCATGTTGGACATCACTTCATGGCTGATCTCCCCGATGTCCACATTGCCAAAGTCAATGTGTGGCTTTCCCCCTTCCCCCAGGGAACGCCCTTCTCGTTTGGAGTCGGCTTTGCCTGCCTGCAGCTCGGTCTTAGGGGTGGTAGGAGGTGTGGGGGGCCCATGGCTCTGACCTACAACGTGAAAAACATTTTGAGGAGGAAAGAACAGGTGAGTTACCGCTTTGTGGCTGGGCTTTATGCACACACCAGCTCCACTCCTCCCAGTTTGCCAGCAACTGTCCAGCTGGAGACTTAAGTGGAGGGAGAGAGAAATAGCCAGCTAAACCCAAACCTTTTTATATCTTGTGGCAAAAGAGGGTGGGTGCAACGATACCCTGCCTGACCAGAGGAATGCAAGTACCCATGAAACTTGGGCACATCCCTATACTGTTGACTCCAGCAGAGTTTGTTGGGTCGTGAGCAAGGTGTGAGCCACATCACTAAGGCTTTCACTGTGACAGCTTTGGTTTTTTGAGCCTCCAAGTTGGCTGCAACCCGTCAGTAGGTTCACTGAGACCTGGGACTCACCTGAGGAGTGCTCTGGGTGCCCATCAGACATGGGTGACCCTTCGCCGGGATGCCTGTGGTCCAGGTGAGCATTCTTGTAGTGGGCCTGGATGGCGGCAGCCCCGCCAGCCTCCCCCTCCACCTGGCCTTCGCCCTCGCCCTGTGTGGCCTTGCCATTTTTCCGGCGGCGGGGCTGGTACTTGTAGTCGGGATGGTCCTTCTTGTGCTGCATCCTCAGCCGTTCCGCCTCTTCAATAAAGGGCCGCTTGTCGCTTTCGTTCAGCAACCTGCAGAGGCCAAGGTGGTAAAGGAGAGAAAGGAGAGGGGCAGGTATGTCAGAAAAAGCCCCACCTATTCACAGCATTGTGGGACACGGCATCTAAATCCACATGTCAGGGCATTGCCCCATTGAGGGTATTTCCCGGAACAACAAGGGAGAGCTTGGAAGTGTTTCAGTGGAGACAGCAATGTTTTCTTCCTCCTCATTAATTATTAGCCCTGATGCTGGTGGGTGCCAGTGCTGGGTCCCCCTTCCCCAGCTGTGTGATGCTTCTCACCTCAGTAAGTTCACCACCCTCTCCTACATTGCCCAAAGGCAAAGCGCAGCCTTTCATAGCTGTGTAAAATAAGGCTGGACAAGCTGCTTTCAAAGACTTTGGGTGAATTATGGGCAGTTGGGATCATTCTTCAGACGAAGGCAGTGTGGCACATCCTTTCTACCTGTAGTGCTGCCTCCCACATGTCCTTGCTTTTCCCCAGACTGCATTTATTCCAGTTTAACCTCCCACCCTTCCATAGGCTTCAAGTTTGAGCACAAATGGCAGTAATTGGTGTTGGCTCCACAGTACCCATGTTGCTGTGTGGAGCTTCCTGGGCCTTTAAGCATCTTGCAATATTGTAGAATGGAATTAGTGAAAATTTTGAAGGGGGAAAGCAACATGTTCTGCTATTCCTGGAGCTCCTGCTCACCTTAGAGATGGATAATGCAAAAGGCTGAAGCACAAAGGACCAGCCCTTCTTGAACTTAGCCAAGCAGTTGTAAAAAATATAGCTGCTACATTGCTAGCCTTGTAGAAATAGATGAGCTTTGGTCTCTGGATGAAAGGCACTGCAGAAATGTAGGCTCCTTCTCTGTATTCCTGCCATATCATGGGCTGCTCTAGTTAAGATAGGCTCTCTGAGGAAATGATGAAATGTGCGGGCAGGATGGCTCAGAGCACTTGGAGATGAGATGAATCTCATTGCTCAAGCCTTTAGCAGCTTCTCAGCTGGAAGCACTTCAGTTTCATTTTATGATTTTTCCCCTCAAATATTCTTGTGATTCAAGGTCATCCTGCTTTCAACCAGAAACTAGTGCTCTCAGAGGGGACTAGTCTTCCCATGGCTTGCAACTCCCAACAGTCATTAGAAATGGCAGGGCTCACAAACAGCAAAAAATACTCCATTTGTAAGATGTTCACGCCTTTTTCTCGCCAACAAAAGAACTACCTGGGGATGGGGCTGTGCCAGCACCTTGGCACCCCTGAAGCGCTTAGCACAAAATGGGACCAATTGTGTTAAGCTGTAGGCACTGAGGAAGACACAAAAGTCTGAACTGGCCTGAAAAACTGAGGATGAAGAGGAGGCATGGCTCAAGGTAAATCTGGTGGGGGATCAAAGGGGTCACCAGCAAGTAATGGGTTGGGTTCCTAAGCAGCCCCTTTCCCCCTGCTCCTTGTACATCCCCTCGGCCAGCAGCCAGAAGGTGTGTGGCATGGGCTAGAGCCCTTTACGGCGCTGACCTGGGTTCACTCCAGGCAGCTTGAGCAGGTCGTGGCTGCACACCACATTCCTGCACTGCCTTAATCCTGGAGATTAAAGCAACTGAGCCACCGTGAATCCAACGCCAGCTTTCCTGCCTCCCTCTCGCCACCGTACACCACACTCACACATCCCGGAGGGCTCTGATCCCTCAGCCTGTGCTGCTCCAGATGGTCCTCCAAGGGGTCCAAAGGGACATCATGGCTAACCCTCATAGGCGTCATGGACTGGGAGGTGACCTTGCCTTAGCAAAACCTTCATCCTTGCAGAACGCCCCATCTCCACGCGAGACGGAGAATAGAGGCAAAACCTGCAGCCTTGCAGTCTGGGACACTTTACTACAAGGCAGCCAGGCTCCGGTGTCCGGTGCTAAAGCTAATATGCTGTGGTTGGGAATGAAAGGTCTGTTTCTGTGTGGACACCTCTCGGAGCGAGGGCTGTAGACTGCACAGCCAGTTTTGATCTGCAGGGCAGACTGCACGGCGAGCTCAGAGCAGAGCCTCCCATGGAGACTAAAGCTCAGCCTCCCAGATCCATCTGGTGGATGGCATGAACCAGAGCCACTCGAGGCTATGCAGGAGTCAGATCCCTGCCCTCTGAGCTATGCCCGAGTGCCTCACCTCCTCTCCCCTTGACAGCAGCCCACGGGCAGTGCCACCAGCAGGACAGTGGCAAGTCCATTCCCCATGTCTTTGCCTTCTCCTTTCCAAGGCTGCCTGCTCCCTCCTCCCTCCTGCTGGGATCAGAGCTCAAATCCGCTTTAGCAAAGTGAAACTGGTGCGAGCAGGCAAAGGCCAGGAGATTTGGGGGGATTTGGATTTCACTTGCTTCCTGCCCTCCCCCTCCTGCCCCCCACACTCCCCAGGCCATAATGCAAAGGAATCTCGGAGGGGAAGAGAAGTTATGGATCACAGAGCAAAGCCCTGCATGGAGTTTAACCAAGTGAGCCCTTGCCGCCCTCCCCGACACCGAATGCTCACCCCTGAGCCAAGGGGAGAGAGGCAAGCATCCAGTGCCCCGCTCCAGGAGGAGAAAGAAGGGCTAAAAATCTTTCTGCCTGCCACTTGCAGCCTCCCGTTCTGCTGCCTGACATTGCACCATGCCGTGTGCCCAGCGACTGGCTCGGCAGCCGGAGGCCTGGCCCTGTGCTGGGACTCGGCTGCCGATGAGTCAGTGCGGTGGTGGGCTTGGGCATCGGGGCTGATACGAGGCAAGGGCTGGCTGGGAGCAGCAAGCAGCCAGGTGGGCTCTCCTACGTATCCATGGCCCCGGATTTTGTGGGCATGACCCTATTCCCTGGGTGCTGCTACCCCAATGCAAAGATCCCTCCATTGGGTCCCCTCGCTCCTCCCTACAAAGTCTCCTTCTTCCTATACCTTGCTTGTTTTCGGCCCCAGAGGTGGTGCTGGCTGGCATTTTGGCTGAGAGTCATGCCGACATTTTCAGCAGCCAGCCTCCATTTCAGAGCTGCTCCCTGACCCACCCCGGAGAAGGAAAGCAGCCAAGGCAAGATTTGATGACAGTCAAGCAGAAACCCTCCCTTCTTTTTTAGTGCATTCGATTCATCAACTGCACCCCTCACGCACCCTAAGTAGGTACAGACTGGGGGAGGTGGATGGGCCCATAAGCTCCCCAGTACCACACTTGGGGCCAGGTGGGTAGCGCAGCCATTGGGGCATGTCCTGCAGCCCTTCCCGACAAGGGCTGGGGCCCATGGAGGACACGGCGCTGGCACAGAGCCGGAGCAAACTCTGGGTTTAAAAAAAAGTCCGGACCATTGCAGCCTGTTTTGCAGAGAAGAATGTGGGATGGCATTGGGGTCATCACTCAATCTGCTAGCTGCCTTTCAAGATTTCCCAGCCTCTGCCGGCCCCACCGAGCGCCGAGTGCTGGGACATGCTTGGCTTGCAGGCAGTCTCCGTGCTCGCCACTCCCGTCTCTCTGCCTAGTGTGCCCTTTACCTGTATAAGCTCAGAGGAGCACACACAGAAATATAAGTTGTCCACATTTTCCAAAGCAACTATCAATGTAGGCTGTAGGATTTGGGTGGCCACCTTGTAAGGGTGGGGATACGCAAACAGCCAGGGCCCTTTTCAGGGACCCTCATCAAATGTTTGAGACTAAGCCAGCCAGGGCAAAACCTGGCGGTTCGCAGTTGTACCAACGCATAGGAGCTATACCTTGGGGACAGTGCAGATGAGGGCAACGGGAACTTCAGGGGAAGACCCAACTGTAGCGTGGCTGGAAGGCTCAGGGCTACTATCCTGGTAACCTTTGGGCCACTTCCCCTGGAGTTTTGTGGGCTGATATTTCTCCCCCCAGCATCACAGAAAGACACGCACACATGGTCCTACCCTGGCCAGACACCAACTGCACCCATAACCCAGCTTACTCTGCTGTACGGTCCCCGTCGGGGCTGACACAGCTCAGAGAGCTGCAGCTTGTACTAGGGACACTCGTGGAGGAGACATGTTCAATCAAAGCAGCTGGGTGGCAAAACCAGCAGCACGCAACCACCCCAGGCCTGATCCCGCAAGCTTCTCCACCTGACCCACACTCCCTGGCTGCACGGTGCCCTACAAAACACACCGCTGACTGTTGTCCAGTGGCAGCATCCCTCTGCTCTGAGTCCCATTCTGCCAGCAGTGGGAGCCATGCCCTGGGAGCACGGAGGCAGGCAGGTGCATGAACGTGGCCACAGGCTGGGGGCTGTGTCTCCCTGTGCTCTGAATGTGATACCTGCAGAGGGTTTCACTGCTCTGCTATATTTTCAAGGCAAATTCAGTGTCCAGAGGGAGGCTGTTGCTCTAAAATCTGGCGATATTATGCAATAAAGGAACAATACCTTGAAATAACACTTTGGGAACAAAGAAAGGTGGGTTACACACACACACCCCTTCCAGCACAGCTTCACAGTCCAGAGGCTGGCAGCAGAGCCCCAGGTGGGAGCAAGTGCTGTGGTAAAGAGAAGGGAAGGCAGTGGGGAACAAAGCAGGAAAGAATATCAGATGAGACATCTGCAATCACACCCTGCCTTCAACCTCCCAGAGAAATCCCTTTGCTGGGGTTACACTAGATACTGACGGGTCAGGGTAAACTGGCTGACATAGCAGAGGGAGAAGCTAATGCCCAAGTGGGCATTAGCTAATGCCTTGCAAGCAAGGAGGTTTGAAGCCGGGAAGGAGACCTGGGCATCAGCTTCTGGACGGGATGTGTTTTGCTCCTTCTTGGAAAAATAACTCTTAGCCCACCCAAGGTTGAGGGCTTCCTCCACAAAATGCCATAAGGGCAGGAGAGAGAACGAGAGGGACCATTTGCATGAGCCCTAGTTTGTGTTGGTTGGTGCAAGGTGAGGCGGGGGACAGTGCTGGGGACTTTGTGGCAAAGAATGTTTATAACAGGTTGATGGAGTTATCAGCAGAGACCATCAGATGCGAAAGAAGTGGCATGGCCAGCCTGACACACTTGGCTTGGGCACGATGGCTCTCTGCACACTCATGGGCCAGCTGCAATCAATTGGAGCAGCCCATCGGTCTGCCAGAGGAAGGAGGAATGGGTTGAGGTGGGTACATAAAGGACCCAGGGATCTGCAGGAAGCCAAAATGAAAATGTGCGCGACAAACCAGCGTGTGTGTGTGTGCGTGTGCGTCAGCGAGAAGGGCAGGCATCTCTCTGGGTGCAAAGGGAGATGGGGTTGGTTTGAGCCACCATGTTGCGATAGAGCCTGCTAAGGCTGGGACTGTTGCAGGTCTCTTCCTTTCTGCTGAGCTTCAGCCCCTCCTTTCCAGTAGGGTCTCTCCTTGTCCATCTCACTGCACCTGCATGGCCTGCCAAAACTGGGACCGTCCTGGGAAGGATGGGTGCAGGGCTCTGACTGCCTGGCTCCCTTCTCTTGACCTTCCTCCTCAGCCATAACTTGGTTTCCCGCTTGCTCTACAGCACTGCGCCGAAAATAACCACTGTTGGCACTGGGACCCGAGTTCAAACAGGCTTGAGACAGCCACCAGTGAGTCAAGTTGGCTGGGGCTCAGCCTGGTTCCTGCTCGTGCACAACTTGGCCCAACAGAGAGGGTGAGCCAAGAAAACAAGATCTCCCCTGGCAGTCAGGCAGGAAAGGACCAGGACAAGAGTGTCCTGGTTGGGAACAACAGGGGAAGTTAGTGGAAAACACCTGGAAAGGGCTGCTGCCCAGGATGGAGGTGAGCTCTGCTAAGAAAGCCTTCACTACATCCAACCACCACTCTTGCCTCAGTCACTGACCATGCCTCCTGCAAGGGGGCGCCCTGCAGGGAAGGAAGTCCCCTCAAGGGACACCCCTTCCATCCTGCTAAGTCTCTGTCCTTTCACAGGACCACACAGTCTTCTCCAAGACACCTCTGGACTTCAGCCCTGGTGCCCCCACCTCCACCCCCCGGCTCTTACCTCCAGAGCTTCCCCAAGGTCTTGCTGAGCTCAGCATTGTGAAGGTGCGGGTACTGGTCAGCCAATTTCCTCCGGGCAGCCTGTGCCCAGACCATGAAGGCATTCATCGGCCGCTTGACATGGGGTTTGCTCTTGTTACTTCCATTGACCCGGACGGGCATGGGCACCAGGGTCCAGTCATAGCCGCTCAGCACCTGGCTGACTGCCTCACGGATGCACACTGGGAACTTGTCGTCATCCGCCTCTGAATCTTGCTGTTCCTTCTTGACCTTCCCCATCTCCCCATTCCCAGAGCCGGCAAGGTGCGGGGAGTTGTCTGATGTCATGGAGGGTCCTGGCGAGAGGCAGTGGTGGTCTTCAGAGCCCACCGGGCTCATCTCCACCTCCGAAAGATCTTGGTCATCAGCCATCGTTGCTCTCAAGCCTTCTCTCTCTTCCTTCTTGGTGTCCTTCTTCTCACTGGGGAGGGGAGGGAGGAAGACAAAAACAAAGGAAAGAAAGGAAAGAGGGGGGAAAAAGAGAGAAAAGGAGAAGCAACCACCAAATCTGAAAGGGACTCCAAGGTCTCTGAAGAGCTGACCACGAGACAGGGGCTGCTCAATAAAAGTGCAAGCAAAGCGATTGCTGTGCACACCACAAAACCCGTGATCGATGGGGGTGGGGATGGGTCGGGGCCCCTGATTAATTTGGATATCGCTCCCTATCTCTGCAATCATCTGGAGCTGACATATGTGGAGGGGCCTGTGGCAAGAGGGTTAAGGGGGGAGTTGGGGACCTGAAAGGAGAGAGACATGGACCGTCCTGCCTGTGCACAGCTCCCCACAGGGAGTGGGATGGGGGGACAGCCACAAAACTTGTGTGGGGAAGTGCCCCTTTCTTTCAAAGATGTACAGTGAAATGCCAGCGCGGTGCCTCGGGGCAGGCGTGGGAGGGGGAGTGCTGGCACCGAATCAATAAACCAGAAGGGACCTATATCCTGGCTACTGGGTAAGCTGAGCGGGTGGCACCACCAGGCAGGGAATGAGCGTGGGCCCCATATCTGCAGCCGGAGACCCTGATCCTGGCTGCGGGCAAGTTCTTCTGTGGGGACACCCCATCCCTCACGCTCCTCTCGCAGCTTATAAACCAAAGACTTATATACATCTACATTGCATCCCCACACACACGTCTGTCTATGTGTATGTATGCATATACATATTCACATTCATATATATACACACACAGATACAAACGCAAACCAAGTTTAACTTTGAGCTAAGCCAAGGTTTTGGGTTGCCTGCCCCACGCACTCCTCTCTCCTTCTGTCTGCAGTCACCTCTCAAAGTCCCTGCTGCTGTGCAGCAGTTCCCCCACTGGAGAAAGAAACACTCTAAAAATAAAGGCCTCTCTATCCCCCCCATCCAGAAATAAAAAAAAAAAAAAAAGAAGAAAGAAATTAGAAAAGAAAAAAAGAAGTGATAGAAAAGCATGCCTCTGGCTTAGCTGAAAAAGAGCCAACACAGAGCAAGGTCTGCTATCCCTCCAGTTTCAGAGGACAACATGAACCCTTGCTGGGGAAATCAAAAAAAGTAAGAGAAAGTAGGGGGGGAAAAGCGCGAGCAAATGTATCCGCGCATGCAAGCAAGCTCAGGTAGGAAAACTTACGTTCCTGGCCGGTGTGCTGGGCAGATCTTGCGAGGGCTGTGATTTGTATCCCAATAGCCCCCCTGTTCTCCTTCCCAGCCCCAGCGGCGTCGGGGCGCGCAGCGCAGCGCAGGGAGGCTCTTAGGCGAGTGCCATTCCTAGAGGGAGGCTTGGTTTTTACTAATACCCCGGCTGGATGTCTCTAGCTGGCTTTGCTGCTTAGCACCGGGGGAGGGAAGGGCGGAAGGTGGAGCCAAGCACTCCTCAGAGCCAGAATACAGTCGGTCAGGGACGGCGGGGAGGGGATGCAGGCAGCCCCCCACCCCACCTCGGCCGCCAGCATGTTTCCCGCTTTCCCCTCAGTGTTGGCTTCTTCATGAGAGCCACCGGCGTTGGGCTGTTCTCGGCGGCATGGCCACTCCAGAGATGATGCTGGAGGATTCAACCCCAAGGGAGCTGGGGTGGTGGGGTGCTGGAAGGGGTCTGGGGTGGTTTGGGAAGATGGGTGTGCACCCCAGGGCTGGGATCCCCCTCCTTCCCTCTGCTAGCATGGTTGCCCCCACGGGGTCTGGTGCGCCCCGTGTGCCAAACGAGTCCCTGGTCCCCATCAGAGTCTCACAGGGACCCTGCTGTGCTGCAACAAGTTGTCCTGGGACCCCAGGGTCAAGACTCTGCCAAAAGGGCATCTTCATTCAGACCTGAGTCTGTAGGGTAGGGAAAGGGATGCAGGAGGTCAGGGGTGTCCTGAGGATGGAGGACATCAATTCCAGGGAAAATACCATGCTGCTGGACAGCGGATACCAGTTTGAACCTTCTTAGGACTTTTGCACCCTAGGGATGGGCTTGTCACAATGTGTTCATCTCTGTGGGGTGTTGCCAAGACAAGCAGCCTCTGCTTCCTCCAACATGCTGAATTGCTCCTGAAGGCAAACGTGGGGTCTTTCATGAGGAAAGGGAGACCTTCTGACAAGAAGAACTCTCTCACACTCACTCATCCTCATTCCTGGTGATCGTGCACTGGAACACATACATAGAGGACCTCAGCACTCAATGCATTAGGATGTTCTCCATCACATCTTCCATTTTCTAGCTCGCTTTCCTTCGCAGATGCCTCTGGTAGTTGGCTTCTTCAGTTTTCTTTGTCACTAGGGCTGGTACAGACCAACACCAACCCTGTAACCATAGGAGGTCACCCATGAAAAATCTGCTGATCCTCCCAGGACCTCCTGAGTTATCAATGAGATAAACCTAGCTCCTGCCCCAGCTCCTTGCTGGAGAACCAGCCTGAAGACACTTCAGTGCTAAGTCAGAAAATACAAAGAGATGAATGGATGTGACCCAGAGAACCAGCTTCAAGGGATTTCAAGAACATTTTCAGCTCCTGTAGCAGATATTCACTCTCCAGAAACTTTGTGTTAGAAAGACCCAACAAAATCACTTGCTGGCACCACATGAAGCATAAGGGAATCAGTCCCAAGGATGGTGCTGATCACCTGAGCTAAAGCCCTCAGAGCAAACCTGTGGGGCTGGCTGCTGCCCTTGCAGACCTGGCTGACAGCATAGGGCCATTTCCCTGCATGTCTGTCATTGTCTGGAGTAAGTAAAGCTCTGAAACCGTAGGGTGGCTGCAGGGAAAACCTCACTAGAGCCCAGTGAGAAGTCTTTACTGAACACAGCTGGGAGGGGGAACCGCTGCATGCCATTGGCATCAAGCAGGCAGAGGTGCTTAAAGGTGCCTCTTGCATCCCTCAAAAAAAACCTCTCAAGGGATCATCTCCTACCTTTCTTCTCTTCAGCATTACCTACTCCAGAAAAAAGATGGGCTCAGGTACTTTTCTTCACATGATGCCTTTTTCCCTTTGGAAGAGAGGAATGTGGGTACCTTTCTCTTGCATGCTGAGAAAATGCAGAGTGGAGAGCCTAGCAAAGCAGCATTGAGGCCCTGCTTCCCTGGCCAAAGCAGTGGCTGGTGAACCTCAAGTCCTGCAGTATGGGATGAGGTCTCTCACTAAGAGAGACGCCAGTTGTAGTTGTCACAAGAAGGGGTCTCGCAGCACGGACAGGGGCAGTTTGGCAGCTCACCCTCGGTCTGGCAGACTATCTGACTACCAGCAAAAACAAATGGGACAAGGTTGCTTCGTACAAAGTTGTCCACGGCCCACTGGATGCAGAGTCAATGATGCTGCAGAGCTCACATCATCTTTCCCCAGCCAGCAAGGGTCATCCTCAAGCTGCAGGGACCCTGCATATGAGGTGTGGGAGAACTGGAGGGAAGGAAGTGTTGGTCTCCTGTCCCACAGGGAGATAGCCGCTGCCAAGAAACACTGTCCTACTTGTTCCCCTGGCTGCAACCAACCTCCAGTCTGGGGCAGGGAGTAAGAATGCCACAGAAGATGTCCAGAAAAGGGTGTTTATTTTTCCTCCCTTCGTGGAGGCCCACCCTTCAGCAAAGAAGCAATGTGGCAGGGATTTCTTGTGTCCTTCCAGAGTAGGGATACAGGGTGCTGGGCACCAAGTGGTAGGGAGTGAGAGGCTGAGGGCTGTCCTAGAACTTTGATGGAGAAGATCCCCAACCAGGAGACAAAGGAGCCCCACAGAGCACTGAGAGGAGCTTGCTCGGCTCATACCCCAAATGCAGTAGCCTCTTGGCTGGTTCCACAGGGAGAATGAGATGGCATTTGACCCCAGCAAGACAGTGAGTGGGGGGGACTCACATCTTCCTGCATGCCCACAGGGTCTGGATGAGCAGAAGAGTGTCTGACCCACCACTCCCAACTGGGGCAAGAAAGGGATCAAACCCAGAAGGAATTTCAGTAACCCATGGGGCTTTGGAATACTGTTTGTCCCACGGCTCACCATTGCAATCGGGGCTGCTGCCACTGGCCAGACAGGAGCCAGGCCCTGTTTGTGCCTTGTTGGAAGAGATGTGGGTACCTCAGCTGCAGACAGGGACATCCTCAAAGGAGTGTGTACCAGCCACACAGTCTCTGCAATCTGCAGTCTCAAGTGTCTTCTCACATTTAAATGGCAGGGAAGGGTTTTTTTCCCTTCATTCTGCCTTTCTCCAGTTCTTGCTTTTTGTCTCCTTTGGTCCTGCCTCCTCTTTCTCAACTCTCTCTCCTTGTAGCACCTTTTTGCCTGTTTTCAGTCCCCTCTCATGGCACTGACTGCTCATATATCCTTTTCCAAGTCTCTTCTGTCCACGTGTCATCTCTTCTCCTGTACTACAAAGAGGTAGATGCAGGAGAGAGTGCTGTGGAAAATATACCTCTACTGCAGCAGGGAGAGGTGAGATGCTTTCTCTTGAGTTGAGGTGAGAAGACAGGCAGAAGGGAAGGAGAAGAGACCATCCCTGTTTCAGGAATCACTGGGGTAGCACGTGTCTTACTCCAGTGTCCCCTGGGAGCCCTTTTTAGAGACAAGGACCCTCCAAGAGCCACCACTGGCCACAGCAGCTAACATTGCAGAAGTGATCTTTCTAAATGCAAGTCTTCCTAATGACTGGTCCCTGGGGAAATGCTCATATAGCAGGTTTCCACCCCTTCTTTTCAGCATATATTTCTATGGATGAGGTCCATAAAAAGGGACAGTCCTTTGCGGATGAAGGATCTACCAATGAAGGTAGTTCATGAGCTGGAGACCTTGCTAAGCCACAAATTTTCTGTGACACATCAGTGAAATGTTTTCTTTGGGCATCAGTCCCCAATATGCAAAGGTGGAAGGATGCCACTGCTCCACCATAAAGCCATGTCAGGAGGGCAATGAGTAAAAGTGGGTGGGAAGTAGGGATGTCCCACCATGGTAGGGGCCCCTGCATCTACATCTCTCCCAAGGGTGATGGGAAAGGCGCCCTGCTCTGGGCTGGGTGCCTGGCGAACAAGGTGCATTGTCACAGGGGCTGGTAGGGGCACCTGCTCAGTAGGGTTTCAATGAGGGGACCGCGTTGGTGAGACACCTCCACCACCAAGGTGGGACCACTGAAGTTGCTGGGGAGGGATTTTGCTAGATGACACCCATCCCCTGCACCTGTGGCAAGGGAAGAGTAAAGGAGGAGAGCCTGTCCACAGCGGAGGAGCAGCAGGATCCCCAGCACGAGAGCCAGGGCCAGCTTTTGTCCCCTGCCCAGCTCAGGGGCACAGCACTGGTATTGTCCCAGGACTGCCTGGGAAAATGGGAGGGGTTCCCTGCAAAATCTTTCCATACAGTAAAACAGCGTCAGAGCTGGGGAGCGAGGAGGGGACGACACAGACATTCGAAAAAATACACACACACACCCCCCCCCCGAGCCAAACAATACCCGCAGTGTGCTGAGGGAAAGGGAGACCCATGAATTGGGAGTTTGATAAGGATTTTTCTCCCGCGCGCGCCTGCTCTCTCAACGGCCCCTTCAGTTTTCCCAGCACCCCCCCTCTTTCCCTTGCCGGCTTTCTTGTTTGGGCCTTAAACAGTGCGCTGTCTTTGTTCGGGATACAGGTGAACAACAATCATGTGATTAACACACACTCACACACACACACACACACACACACACGCACATAAAAAGCTTTTTAAGAGCGTCCAGCTTGCTCCAGACCCGAAGACGGGAGAGGAGACACGGGCTAGGAGAAGCTGAGGCAGCGGCGGTGGCCAGGATGGGGACAGCCACTGGGATGGACGAGCGGGCGCCACCGCCTCTCTGCAAAATCCCCTTCCCATGGAGGTGGGCACGCAAGGCAATGAGGGGCAGGAGGGGTGGCGAAGGGCAAGGTTTGGGATTTGGGGGTGGGAGGGGGTCTTGCCCCTGCTGCCTTTCCGCCTGCGCTGGGCAGGCTGGCGTGGGTTTGCTCTGGGCCGCATCCCCTCGTGATGCTGCGGGAAGGACAGGGGGTGACCATCCCAACATTGTGCCAGGTTGGGGAGCTGAGTTTCCCATGCCAAAGCCAAGCCCTCAACCCTCCCCACGTGGGATTTGCATCTTCACCAGCATGAGGCTTGCTGGTCCCTCCATGGCTGGAGGGGAGGGCTTGGTGAGGAAAAGGAGGGGGGCAGCCCTGCTGGAAAGGGGGGATGTCTCCCTGCCCAAGCTGTGGTGCGGGAAGATCGGAACGGTTTTGCTCAGTCCCATGGTGGCCCAGGAGGGAGAAAGAAAAAGGAAGAGGACCAGGCAACCCAGGAGGTTGTGGGAAGGTTGTGGATGGCAGGGACAGTTGACCCATGCTGGAAGTCCCGCTGCCCTGGCCAGAAATAGCATATCCAGCATCCTCAGTGAGGACTGCATGTTCCCTTCGGTGTGGAGATGCCACAGGGCCCTATCCCACCATGACTGTAAAATAGCTAGAAAGCTGGTTACTCAGTCCTGGGGGGAAGTGGAGGCTAGTGAGGGGATAGCCAGGTGACCATCTGAACTATCCACAGAGGAAGTCATAAAAAAATTGGAAAAAATAGCAAGGTTTTAAACAGTTACTCCTTTTTATTTGAAGATCACCTGAGTGTGATACTCCAAGGAAAAGTGGGGAGGAGCAAAGGGAGAGGCGACCATAACACTTGGAAAATCTATGGGTCTGCAGCTGGTCTCACTCGTGAGACATCATGGGACATGATTGATGGCAGTCTGGGAGAGATCAGGACCAGGCCATACCCTTTGCCAGAGCACCCAAGCCCAGCCCTGTCTCCACCACTTCCTCATGACCTTCTGTCCAAATTCCTCCCCAGTTTGATGTCATGACCACACCCCCAGCATGCGGGTCATTTTCAAGGCCTTTCCATGAACAGGAGAAGCAGAGCGTTCCCAAAGCCTACGTTTGTGTCACCCTCCATGATTCTGTGGCAGCTGTGATCTCCAAAGAGCCCTTCAATTTACCTTGTGCCATAGGCATCCTCCCAACAGGGAGCTGGGCACAGGAACAACTGCTGGGCTCTGGTCTTCATCACCCCTTGCCATTTTTGGCTGAAGCTCCCAATATTGGTCCTAGGCCTTCTTAGATGCCTCTTTGCTGCCAGTCATGGGCATTGGTGAACTGGCTGCCTGTGAGGCAGCCTGAGGAGGAAGAAAGTGGTGTGAAAAGCAAAGAGCTCCCTGCAGCCCTGCCTGGGTTTTGGCAGCATCACACCGCGTCTGTGTGGTTACAGGACAGTTAGCTTCAAGGGGTGTGCAGTAATTTTCGCCATGGGGTATCAGGAGAAACAAAAGGCATGCGATGCTTGGAGTTGTTTACTGCGTGACTGGACTGCTTGTCTCTCTCTGTCATACCTAGTGTCTTGCAAAAGAAACATCATGGTGGTTGCTCTTCTCTGGGGTTATCATTCCCCAGGGCTAGCACAGGCTGGGTGATGCCCATTGGTGCATGGCCCTGCACTCCCATCACCCTGGGATGGGAGACCTCAGGAAGCTCTTTGGAGACTGGAGCTGGGACATGGTTGCATAGTCCGACCCGGCACCAGAGCAGGAGAAACCCTGTTCCCTCTCCAACACATGATGAGGGCTGCCACAGGTGCAGGAAACTGCACTGCTGCTGCCGCTGGTGCACTGCCTTGATGTGGCCGAGCAGGAGACCTTGCTCAGTGGCATTTTTTTGCCTCAAAGCAGTGGATTACGGTGCCAGATGCTTTGGAGAGGAAGTGTGGGGAAAATCTTGTGGAAAGGAGAGGAGACAATAACTTCTGAGCATCACAAAGACCCCGAGCATCTCCTGGCCTGTTGTCTTAGCCAGCCCAATGTTTCATGGGCATGGGGAAGACTTGCAATAGCTAAATGGAACAACCTTCCTGCATTACCAACGTCCGGAAAGATCAAAGAGGAATGGGGCAGGCATGTCTGTCTGCTACCTGCTTTGATGGGTGGCACAGAGCCTCCCTGGCTGTTAACCCACTCATCTCCTGACGGAGAGGCCAGGTGCACTTCCAAAAAGCAAACACCAAAAAGCAAGCGCTGAAGGGGTAGGGAGCTGGGGGAGAAGGAGACCAGTTTTGCCTTTTCTCAGATGGAGTCTGGCATATCCAGTGCGATGTAATGGAGGGAGCGGGGTGTTCTTGATCTGCACGACAGGAGAGAGATATCCAGATGGGAGAGGAAGGGAATTGTACAAGATTGGGCAGAACAACCAGAAAAGGGGACCCACCCAATGGGACCTGTGGTTGTAGCAGTGCTGGGTGGTCCCAGTGGGGTCATTGAGCAGTAGCTGAGGTGGCTCCAGGGTGATCTTCACCTCTGCCAGTCCTCTGGCTGCAGGGAGGCTCCTGGGGAGCCGGGGGAAGGGTTAAGTCGGGAAGGCTTCAGCTTGCTGCCTTGGCCCCTGTAATTCCTCCAGAGAGTAGGACTGGGAGAACAAGGAGCCCTTTCTGTTTGCAGGAATTAATAGCAAAGAGTCATCTGGGGTGTCATTCAAGCCCTGATCAGCTCCTGGAGGAATGCAAGGGAGAGCGAGTGAGGGAGCACGGCCCGAGGCTGAGGCACCAAAGCCAGGGCAGGAGCAGTTCGGCTGGTAACCAGCGTTACCGGCTGGCATTTGGGCGGCAGGACCATCTTCCCCTTCACCCCAGCCTCGGGGTCCCCTCTGCCCTGTGGAGGGGCTCACCCTGACACTCATACTCAAAGGGCTCCCCACCGGCTCCTAAGCTTGTCCCTTGTTACGTATCGCTTTGTGCCAGGGGGCTAAGGTGTCCCAGCCTGTCAACACCACAGCCTCACCTCTGCTGAGCCAGCAGTGATGGGCCAGGCAACCAGGTGCCAACACAACACCACAGCCCCCATGGTGGATGTAAACTCCAGCAGACACCCCCTCTCCAGGGCTCGCCCATCACCCCCAGCCTGTGATGGCCATGGGTTTGTCCTCCCAAGCAAGATTGCCCATGGGGAGGGTCTCCAGGGAGCCCTCAAACATGGCCAAAGACATAGGGCTGTAGTTCAAGGGATGACGAAATTCTGTGCTGAAGCCTTTGCCACTGCATCATCTTGCCTAAACTGACTTTGGTCACAGCAATTTCAGGAGAAAAGATCGTCACAGTGAGTTACTATCCCAGTGCTTCAGTATTGCTCCACAGCCACACAGGGAGGCTTGAAATTGCTGCATGGTGACACTGCAGCATTGCCTGTAATGGCATCCAGCTCTGGTGAGACAAGGGGAGATTTTGGCCATATCTCTACTAGCCTGGGAAGGGGACCTTGGAGTGTCCCATCCTGCTCTGTGACCGATCTGCCTCCTTTCTCCCCGGCTGCATTGCTGGGCGCCTGCGTGACCACGCCTGGTGGCACAAGGTGAGCCAAAGCTCTGGTGATGGCACTATGGTCAACCCTACTATACGGACTATAGGGTCTTCACGCTAACCCTTTGGGTCAGCCGTAGGTGTGAGCATGAGCTGAGCTCACCAGTCCGGCAGCAAATGCAGGCTGGGCAGACAGTGACCAGCATGAAATGTGAACGGAACCATGCTGGAGCTCACAAGTTGCTTTTGGTGGCTGAAACGCATCTCACCAAAGCTTTCTCTCCTCCCCATACACACCAGGTTGGTGCAAAACCAGATTTAAGCACTAGCTCTGCATCTCAGCATCCTCTGAGAGATGCGTGGTGCCACCAGGATGGACTCCTCCGCCCCCTCCTCGCTCCCTGTACCACCGCCACCACCACCGCCACAATGAGCGCCTCTTGTCGTAGAGGGGTTAATAAATGATGCAAGAAAGGAGCCCTTTAATGCACGGTGACCTTTGGCCTTTCATAAATCACAGTGTTGGGCTGCGAGTGCGCAGGGGGCGCAAGGCAGTGGGGGGAGAGGATGGGAGGGGGTCCATGCAGCTGCGCCACGGAGTTGACATTGTTCCCACCATCACTAAAGTGCAACAAATCCCTCTATTGTGTTCCTGGTTTATCTGGTTCCTCTTGTTTATTAGCAGAGGTTGTTTGGCGCTGGCTCCAGCCCTGAGCGGGTGGAAAGAGTGTTGGCACGCACCAGAGGAGGGGAGGGAGGGAGTGCGGGGGACCGGGACGGGAGGACGAGAGCAGTTCATCAATGGCTGTATTGTCCCATCTTTTTTGTTGCTCCTGTAATGATATGTTCGAAAAAAGGGGATTAAAAAAAAAAAAAAAAAAAAAAAGGCGGGGGGAGACGAGAGAGGGAGAGAAAGACAAACAGCACAGAAGGACTTGGTAAGAATGGCCGGTCTGGGCCCGCAGCGGATGCTGTCGCAGCTGGGGAGGATGGGTCAGGAGGGAGCCACGATGGGGCTGCTCTGTGCCTTTATGCTGCTTATTCAGGTCGGGAGTTGTGAGCCCCAGTGGCTCGGGCTGGGCCCACCCGTGCCAACTCTATTCATGGCCAGTAGGGACCACGTGCGCGTGGCGGAGAGGATGGGGCGGCGGGAGCGAGGGGCTGGAGCTGACGGGGAAGGGGGAGGAGGGCTATTCTTCACGTCCCTCGAGTCTCAACTTGCCTTTGTACAGAAGAGGCGGTTGGGGGGCACAGCATCTTCTCAAAGCACTGGCACTGTCCTTCATCCTGCCTTGTCATCATCCCCCAACCTACCCACCCATTATGAGAAGTACCAGGGCCCCTTCTCAAATTAGCAAAGATTTTCTTGTGCCCAGACATTGCTTACACTAGGCTTTTTTCCCCTGGAGCTGCCTATGGACACAGGCCCATTGAGAGCTCCACTGGTTTTCACAGGGTTCAGTGGGACAGTGCTGGAAGACAATGGTGCTTTGGTCGCCACCTTGCCTAAAGCTAATGACAATGCAGATAAAACCACCAGGGCCACAGGGGCTTTGCTTATCCTTGCTCTGCCTGTTGCTACCCATGGAGCCGAACAGATGCAAGAGGTGCACCATAAACAGCCTTACTGAGATCAGAGTGACATTTACTGAGATAAGAGTGAAATTCTGTCTGGGATGCTCAAGGGCATTTTCTAGTTCATCTCAGGCCACTACCTGGCTGGTTTTATCCCAACCACACCACCTGTTTCTGCTCCAGACTCTCTCTCACCTCAGAGGTGTTGCATAGGGGCACATTGATCTGGATGTGCACAGGAGCTCTGCTGTGATTTTCTCCCCCCGCCCCACAAAAGGCAGAGGTTGAAATATTCTGCTGAACTTGAAATAGCAGGTTTTATTTTGTGTTTATTAAGCTCTTGTGTCTGACTTCTCATCTTTCAACCTGGGTCAAATTTTAAATGCAAAAAGCTGGTTTGAAAAGAAATGTCAAAAATTCCCTTTGAAAATGTCCATTCACAACACGTTGGCATTTAGAAAACAGAATAATTCAGGAAGACTGTCTTGAAATGAAATGTTTTGATATTTTAAAAATCCCCCTCCCACACTTGTTTTCTAGCCAAAAGTGCTTGTTGAATTAGGTCTGGATCTGCAACTGGTTTCATTCCCCTGAAGTCCCAATTCTTGGCAAGTTATTTACCAATAAACACTTGCCTGGTACCAGTCATTCCCACCCTCAGATGATGCCACATCCTTGCCATCCCTGGGAGGTCTCAGGGTCTCTGCAAGGTGCTGGAATGTGCCTGGATTCTTGGTTTCCCTGAGACCCACCTTTCTGCAAGTGATCTTGGGACTCGTGGCAGGCCTGCTATCAATCTGTGCCACCCACTCCCTGAAGGTCAGGTGTGAAGCCCAGCGCTGGCACAGCTGTAGCTTTGTGGTCTGAAAAACTAGAGGCTTAAACTCATGTAACACAGTTGCACATGTTTGCACGGCTGCAGCTCAGGGTGTTTCTAAAGGTACATAAGAGGAGCTGGGTGGCAGGGCTGTGAAGGTCTAAAGCTGTAGGACAAGTGGAGGGGAAGAGAGGAAGGAGAAGGAGAAGGAGAAGGAGAAGGAGAAGGAGAAGGAGAAGGAGAAGGAGAAGGAGAAGGAGAAGGAGAAGGAGAAGGAGAAGGAGAAGGAGAAGGAGAAGGAGAAGGAGAAGGAGAAGGAGAAGGAGAAGAAGGAGAAGGAGAAGGAGAAGGAGAAGGAGAAAGAGAAAGAGAAGGAGGGGATGGGACGGAATGGGACGCATTCTCCCGTATTGCAGGAATGCATGGCAATGCATGCAGAGGGACTCCTTTTCACTTGAGTGGAAAATCAGGTGTGTCAAAGCTGAGAAAAATTGCTGACTTGATCAAAGCTAACGCTTTTCATACCCTCTTCTCCTATGTAAATATAAAATGAGAGAGTGAACCATCCCAGTGGCCACATAGAGATGAGCCAGGGAGTGATGACAGGATTATCAACAGCTTCCCATTTCAAGACTGGTTCAAATCCCCACCACCTCCTCTGCCCTTCACAATCCTTCTCCAACACAAGTCTGTTCTGCTTCTCCACTATGGGAAATTCTCAAACCTAATGCTGGCTTCCCCCAGTCAGATACTCCTCCATATCCAGCAGGTACCTCCATACCCAATGTCATCCAGAGTATCTTCATCTAACCTCTGACAAGAAGAATGAATAATTCCCACTAGCAGTCAGTATCATTACTTGTTCAGATAAAACATCCAGGTCCATCTGTCCTTCCCTTCCTCCAGTCCAGTGAGAGGAGACTTCATAGGACTTCTGGATTACAAACCTAAAGAGTTATAGGGTTCCCCTTGGAAAAATCTGGTCACACAATTGGTTTAGCAGCAACCTGGAAACAGTACAGTTTGCCTGTGCCAACTTGAACTGGTAGCAACATCAACCCTACACCTGAGCCAGACAGTCACAGGAATTTATTGAAGCCAAATCCTCTTCTGACACTTTCATGTCTCCCTCTTTTCTCACAGGTAGTCTAAGCTTTGCCTTACCTAAGGCTACCTACCGATCTCATCAGCCCTCGCAGCAGATGGCACTGGTGGCTTTGAAGGAGATGCTCTTGTCTGCCCAGAGTAGGTCATGTCACATCACAGAAAGGACAGAGCACTGGGACCTGGATTTATAGCAGCCAAGTGCACCCCTGAGTGTCCTCAAAGGCAAAGCCTAGCCTGAGCTGCTTCCCCTGAGAGCAGCATCTGGATCACACCACAAATGTCCCCAACAGCATTCAGTAGTAGTAATGAGGTAGTAGTCAGGTAGTAATGAGGACCAGTCATGTTGCCTCAAGGCTGTGCCTGCAAAGCACTGTAGTTTGCAGCAGGGAGCACCTCTCCTTCCACATCAGCAGATAATGGAAGTGAAAATAAATTCTCACCATGCACACGAAGATGTCTTCTTATCCCAGACAGTGTGGGAGATGCTCCTTGGACACTGAGGTCCCCGCTGTGCTCATGGCGGGCCTGACTCTGCTTTCAGTGGCATCCCTTGGGGCAGGGACAGGACTGTGGCACTCACCATGAACTTCACCGTCTGAGCAGTTGTTGAGAATCTTACCATTGAGTTTTGCTCTCTGAACCCCAGGGTAGTTCAAGGAATCACTTGTCTGCCAGCAATGGTCTGGGAGTTTTTAAATGAGTATTAGCATAGGCTGGAAATTCATAACAAGCCCAGATCAAGTTCCTAATCAAGAGTTATACATTTGGGACATTTTAAACCCAAGTGCCACCTCTTGGGAACAGCACAGGCCCTGCACCTCTGCAGAGTCATACCCTGCATGTTTTGCTCTGAAGCGGGAGAGGAGTCACAGCCCGTTACCCCCCGGGATGCGCGACACGGTGACTAGAGGAGCATGGCACCGCTCGCCTAGCATCCTGGCCCAGATGGCACAGCTGAACCTGCCGGGCGGCAGGACTTCCCGGCACCGCCGGCTGCACCAGTGCCTGCTCCCGCGCTGCCCAGAGCACAGCTGTCTCATGTCCCCTCATCTCTCTACCCCCCTCCAAGAGACCCCACAGCATCCGTGGTCCCCTGGCCACCAACGTGGCCCCTCTGTCAGGGGTCCCCTCACTCACTGGTCAGCTCTGTTTGAATCGTGGCATGAGAATTTCTCCCTCATTCGCACAATCATCTTGCCTTCTCCCCCCCAGCCATCAAAATCCTCCTTCCCTGCCTCCCTCCTTCTCTTTCCCGCCGCCTCCCCCTTCTCTCCCTGGAACTTCCCTGCAGCTGCAGAGCTGGCCAGACAATCGGGTGTTTTAGAGAAATACATTTTTGGGCTAATTTGCCATGCATAAGTGTTTCTCTTACCCTTTAAAGGCAGGGAACAAAGAGCACATTCTCCGGGAGCTCTGCCCTGTTGTGAGCAGCCCTGCAGCTGTACAGCGCTGTGCTACCCTCCGCTCTCCTGCTCCACTCTCTGCTAGCTGTGTAAGGAGACGGGGCTCTGCTTCTCCCTGGGACCACAACATCTCCTACCCGTTGCTACATATTTTTTCCTGTTTTTTTAAAAGCAGAGCCAGAACAAGTGGGGAGGGAAAGGATTTAGCAGCTCTGTCACCCCACACAGACTGATTTGCCAGATCATCCAGGTACAGTCTTTTATGTTGAGACATCATTTGTTTGGAAACAGTCTGAATTTTCCTTTATTTGGGGCTTAATCCTGTGTCCAAGTTAAATATTTATTTTATCCCCTTGATAAATAAGTGTGGCAATGCATTACACACACAATATTAGACTGCATGAAAGTCTACACCATCAAGGAACCCTGGCCATTAAAAAAGAAGTCATATGCTTGGTTTTCAGGTCCTATTTCCTCACTTCAAACACTGGTACCCATCCCTGGTTGGGGAATTTCTCAAACAGGATTATTTTCCTTTTTAAGGCTAGGGTGTTGAGCGATGAACAGATTGACCCAGTGGACCAGATCAAGAAAGAGATGCAGATGTTCTGGTATGAACCTCCCATGAACGTGCAAGGTTATGGGAGAAGGAGAAGGCCTGGAGCAGCTGGACACTGAGGCAATAAAGCTTTTTGTCAACTTTTTGGGGATGCCATTTCAGCACTTGCTGTGTAATCTTTTTCCTATCCATGGAAAGTTGGTCCAGCAAACGGCTTCCCAGATGGGGCAACAGATTCTGGTATAAGTGAAATAAAGCTTTTAAAACAGCCCCATTTCAGCAGCATTGCATCCCAGCAAACTCTTCCCATCAGCCCCATCCCATCCACTGTAAATATTCTTAATTCAGTCCAAGCCAGTCCCGTTTTCAGCTCCAAATTCAACACAGTCTAAGGCAGCTAACCCAGTCAAGTCTAGCCTACCCAGAACATGCCTATGACAAGCTGCCATCTCAAACCTGCATTCAGATTGCACTCAGTCCATGTGTAGCTCAGTTGGATCAAAGCCAGTGTAAGTCAGGCCAAGACCTAGGCCATTCTGACCAAATTCAAGCCACACTCCATTCAGGGACTAGTATAGTCTAGCCTGTCCAAATGCACTTGAAGTCTAACCCAGTAAGGGCATGAAGCAGGATGTGCCAGCTGCAAGGCAACACAAGCTCAGCTCTGAGACACTTGAAAGGTGTTTTCAAGTAAAAATGTCTGGATCTTACCCAGAGTACAGAGGTCACCATGGCTTTCAGAGCTCCAGCTTGTGGCACTTTCTCTCAAATAGGTTAATAGTATCGGTCCCCCTGAAATGCCCTACACATCATATGAATACAGACACACTCATTCTTCAGTCCTCTCCCACACTTTGCACCCTATCATTTTGCCTCCAGCAGATCCTCTTGACTCAAATCCAGATGGACCTCTTGGAAACATGCAGCAAGATAGGGACTTTGTTTTAAAATTCTTCCATCTGCTTTAAGAACAAATGGAAAAAGAGAGAAGAGAAGAGAAGAGAAGAGAAGAGAAGAGAAGAGAAGAGAAGAGAAGAGAAGAGAAGAGAAGAGAAGAGAAGAGAAGAGAAGAAGAGAAGAAGATATGAGACGAGACTGAAGTCAGCAGAAATTAATTTGGGGGAGCAAGTAAAGCAGGAAAAGGTGAAGGTCTTATGACCTGGAGACCAAGATCCTGAGCTTCTAAGCTAGGAAAGGCCAGCTTGGAGGAAACGATAGCTGGAGGAGCATACAGTAGAAGGTGTAATTGGCAACACCACCCAAGTGCTAGGACTGTGGAGCAGGCTAAGCCTCACCTGGCACAACCAGCTAAACCCCTCAGTTCCTTCCTGACTCTTTGAGCTCTTTGCAGTTAGCAAGGTTGGTGACCATATACACGTAGGAACTTAGTTACAATAGGAAGCCTTTAGTGGAGCCAATGCTCAAAGACATGCATTTATTGATAATGTGGTGGCACTTGTTCTACACAGAACACCACCTGCTGTTAGCTTGGCTATGGTCTTAATGCTCTCAGACTCCTGCCTTGCTCTGATGCTGGGAATGAGTTGTATGAGAGAGTGGTGGAGAACTTCAAGTTTCTTAGTTTCCAGCCTGCATTTCAAACTCCAGAATGCACTCTTCTGACCGTCCAAGTGACTCCATTAAGTGCCAGTCAGGTATTATAACAGTAATGCCAAGAAAAAGTAAATTTCTGCCAGACTGAGAGCTGCAATAGTGAAAATCCCATTGAGCAATGGGTTTAATCATATTTAGCATCCCCTCTACGTAAGTGTCCTTCAAACCTTCTAGGAGACTGACATTGAAAATTTTCCTGGCAGGGCTTCAGGGGACATCACACAGCATAGGTGGTCTGAGTGGCACAGGTAGGGTGGACACCAAGACCAAGCACCAACACAAACACCCCAAAGCCCAGGATGAGGTTAGCAGGAGCAAACTTCAGCTCCAGCCTTTGTGGTTAGCATCTCAGTAAGACAGAGGAGATGAAAAGGAAAGAGGAGACAAAAAGGAGAAAGGAGACGAAAGGAGGCAGAAGGGAGGGAGAAGGTTAGGGAGTGGAGGAGGGTTGGAAGCCTGCAGACTTCTGTTGCCACATGATTTTCCTGGTTGTTTTCAAAGCAGTGCTTTAACACACACGCACGAGTCCCATGTGATTGCTTATTTACGAAAGCACAGTCGTAATGTTGTGTGCATCTCACATCCGCTTGGCAGCCCACCTGACTGCGGGCTCCCCATCTGCGCCATCGAGCCAAGGGGGATGGGTGACCCATGATGGGTGGACACTGCTCCTGTCCTGGTGAGGCAGGGAAGCGGAGAAGAGAACCGTCTTTCCATTTCCAAACTGCTCTTTGCTTCCCTGTGCCTGGCACTGTGTGAGGAGGCTTGAAAGGCAGGGTGCTGTCCCTTCTGTACTATCATGGGGAGAAAAAACTTTTATTTTGGATCTGGTTGTCTCACTTCTTTTAATTTGCAGAGCACCCAGAAGCAAGCTCAGATACCTACTGACCTGGCGCATGTCGATATCCCATATTTCATCTTCAAATAGGTGCAGATTCTCTTTCCTTGGGTAGAACTTTTTCTCGTACCATCATCATACAAGTCCCATTTCACCTGAAGATCCACTCAATAAAAGAGGAAGCCTCCTTAGAAAGGGCAGGGAGGAGGCTAAGGGAGAGTGTTCACAAAGAAATAAAGCTGGTTGTTTCTCTGGGGGTGGGGGATTTGGCCTACCTTCAATTCATTTGTATAGAGAACCCCTGACTCCAGTAAAATTGTTCTTCTCAGCCAAAGGAAGGTCTAAGACATGAGCAAGAGAGATGCAATGTGTGAGAATGGAGTTTTTGAAGGCCAACAACAGGAACTGAATTCACTGAGGCTGTGATGGGACATGATTATGTTGCAATAAAACATATATTTTAAGGGTGGTGTTTTCCTTTCTCTCTCCACAGTCCTAGGTGCCAGCGTCCTAGAAAAAATGTCATTGGAAAAGTCATCGCCTTATATGCTGCAAAAAACCCTCCAGTGATCTTTGCCAAAACCAAAGATCCTATGAAGAAAGGACATCTGACATTTTAAAACTTTGGTATGGTCAAACCACCCAACGTCATCCCTACCTCCTCTTCCCAGACAACCAATCCTTGCTTTAAATTGCCCAAGAGCCAACACGGCTACCTCACCAGAGATTACACCTCCCATGGCCATGCCTCTTTCCTGCTGCCTCTTTCCTGCATGCTCAGTAAGTCACCTCCATTAAGGGTTAATTCAACCAGGGCCTTTTACTCCAAGTTGTTTTCCAAGTAGCAGAGAGAATAGGTCTCTTGTTACAAACATGGCTTCTGGGCATTTGGTGATGCTTTCCCTTTTCTCTCTTTCTGTACCACAAAAGAATCTTTTGTTCTTGTCCCTCTGTCTCAGTTACTCTCCCCCACCCTGCTCTCGCCTCTTCCCTCCATTGGCTGCCAAGTGACTAAGGAATGGCAAAAACTGACCGTAGCGCGGTCATGGCAAATATTTCTTCAGCTATTATCTGATAGAGACCTTGAGCATCTATGTGAAGGGCCCTCTGCCTTCCCTCAGGCTTCTCCTAGAGATGGGGGAAAATGAGTCAGACACAACAGGGCAGGATATAAGTTGAATCAGCCCAACATACTAATGGAAATGTCTTGAGAATGGAGTCATGGTGCCTGTTTCAGGAAAATCAAATGATGGGGACCCAGAACTGGCAGGAGTCCAGTGGCAGCTTCAATGGGTCTAGATTTTTATAGGAACTCTGCATTTATTAAAAAACACATGGGAGGCACAAAAAATTCGCTTTCTTGCCTCCACATTTACTGATTCAGCTGTTTGTAAGCTGGAGCTGACACTCTTTGTTAGATGGGTTGTAATGTTGTATATTTGCTCCACACCATTGTTGTAAAACCTCTTGTGAATGATCTCCTGCCACAGAAAAGCTGTGGCAAATCCCCATGGAAATCATGTCTTCCCACCCCCCATTGAAATTATACCTCAGGCATTCCCATAGACACCCTTTCTAGCTATAGTCTCCTCGCACAGACTGGTTCACTGAGTCATTTTACACGTACATACATAGATATATAAAAGTTCACATGATGCTAAAGTCACTGCAACTTCCACAATGACCTTTCTGCAATAGAAACAATTTCCCAGCCAAATTCCCACCTACTACCTTTTAGAGCATTTGGGTATATCCTTCACTGATACTGCCTTCTGCAAGAAAATAAAATTCTTTAGTCTCACCTGAAGCAAATCTTGTTGTTTCTGCCTTTCTGCTCATCTTCTTCTCCACCGACCCTCTTCAATCCTCTGACTACCCTTTGTCCCGGGTCCATCTGAGTCCATGTTGTGCCTTAGGTGAACACGGCACGTGCTGCCTGGGTCCATCTGCCAAGCTTTCTGCACTCTTCTCCCATTCAGTGCCTTAATTACTTTGGAAGGCCCTTGAAACAATCATTAGATTTCAGCCTTGGTGACTTCCCGCACACACGCATACAAAGCTGTGGATGCAAGGCATTATCTGGAGAATTTTTATTCCTGTAGAGAAGGGGAATGGACTATACAGATAAAAGGGCCATTATATTCCCACATTAGAAGGACTTCTTGTCTGGTGGATTTTAACCAAGCTGGTTAAAACATTATGAAAATGGTGCACTGACCAACTCCTTATATTTGTATGACTGTGCCCACAACAAAGATTTGTGCTAAGTCAACCATATCTGTTTTGAAACTGCATGCAGAGCAGCTTTCATTGTAAAGCATCAAACCCATCTAATATGTAATAATTAGCAAATGCATAATAATCCTCTTCCTGCCTCCTGACTTGATAACATCTAAATGAATCCCAGTGCAGACACAGAGATCCTTACTGCAATCCCAGCTGTGCCCCACTGCTCCCACAGTAGCTCTGTCATACAGCGTGCTTGCCAGGAGGGTACAGTCAGCCTCCGTAGATAAACACTGATTAGCCCCATCACAAAGGACAACCAAAGCACCCTGGGATGAAGAATTTTACCTTGGTCAATCCAGAAACTCATTAATTCAAATGTTGTGCATCTAATGCTACAAACATAAACCTCCCCACCATGCAGTGCCCCTGATGAAGCAATGCATTGCTGGGTCCTCTTAGAAACCCCCATTTAGCAATGGTGAAACAAGGAAAAGGATTTGCTTCTCCCTCGTTCTAATTCCCCTTCACAGTGTGGGATCCCACAGTCTTGCAGTGGAGACTACTGTAGTTGAAGGCATTACACCGCCTAGAGAGCCCTGTCAGGGTCATCTTTTCACCCTGTGGAGACCAGGAGGTCAGTTGTTGAAGCCCCTTTAGAAAAAAATAATCTACCACCACCTCTTTCTCGGATGAGAAGCCCAAGGATGGATTATGGATTCTTACTTAGATAATTTTGGATGAATCAAGAAAAGAGAGGAGGGATAGCTGGATGGCTAAATAAAGCCAATGAGATCACATGTTCTGCCTTTTTATCTGCTTTTCTCTTTCTGCTTTTGGACAACAAAGCTTCCTTTGATACGAAAGAAGAGGGGGGTAGGGAGGGTGGGGAGAGGGGGTGCCAGAGTCACCCCAGTGACCCCCGGTCACTTATCCACGCTCCTTAATATGATGTTCCCACTGACAGAGACAGAAAAAAACAGTGATCTCATGATTCCAGAGACGATTCATGCGAACAGCTCTGGGAGATGAGGGGTGAAGGGGACAGGAAAGAGAGGTAAAGGATGAGTGAGGAAAGGCGAGAAAGGGAGAGGAAAGGGTAGGAGTGACAGGGCGAGGGGACACGGGAAGCGGGATCTTGGAGGACAGCTGTGGATGGAATTAGAAACTGAAGGTCAGAATCCAAAAGAGGATGCGTAGAGGGACTGTAGGGAAAAGGAGAAGAAAGAAGAGTCTTGAGACCAAGGGTAACAGGACTGGTGGAAGAAGGTTAGGTGTGACCTTGTATGGCAGGACTGAGGGCAGGGTCAGGGATAAGAATGGACTGAGTTCTTGAGGATGAAGGAAAGGGAGGCTGGGCTCAGAGACAGTATGGTGGGACGTGGAACAAGGGCTTGTTATGAGTGTGAGAAGGAAAGGAGGGGGAAGTACCTATGGGGTTGGGAGCAGAAGGGGTAAGACTTACTGAATCTTGTTGCTTCTGCATTCTGCTTACACAAAACCAGGTTACCAAATCTGCCAAGAGAATAATCCTGGTCTTTCACAGCCCCAGAGCCAACAGATGCCAGGAATGTGATGGGGAGAGAGATTTATGACCTGAGGCATTCAGCCATGTCCAAGGGAGGCAGTGGTGAGGCAGAGGCAGTGGGGCTGGAGACAGGCAGCCTGGTTTCCACCTTGGTTGGGTTGATGTCTCTGCAGGAGACCTTCACACCTACACAGAGGAGTACTGCACGTGTATTACACCTTACCTGCCAGCAGCCACTTCCTTGAGACTTCTTCCTTTCCTTCCCTCCTGCCCTTTCTTCCTTCTTTCCCTTCTTCCCTCCCTCCATCCTTCCTTGCCGCATCCCCACAGGGAGACTCAGTGCAGTTGGCAGGAGATGCCCCACTTTCTTCTCCATCCCCCCGGGGGACCTGCCAGCCCAGCAGCCCTTGTCCCTAACCAGTGAAGCAGCCAGGGCCCAGCAGGAGGCTTTTGAGCCCACAGGGCTCCTGATGGAGCTCGAGCAAAGAGAGGGACGAAGGACTGGGGAAACAACTGAAAGAAAAAGCGTCTCCCATCACGAGCTGCCATCTGCATGTCTCCTGGCTCTCCCCAACACTGGTCTGTCCCGGGGGCTCATCAAGTTCCCCCCTCCTCTGTCTACTCCATGGCAGCTAATCAGTGACCCACTGACAGTCTCTGTCCATCACTCGTCTCTGCACACAATGGGGTAATTAAACCCTGACCCTCCGCTCCTTTTATCCATTTCCTCTGTGCAGTCACTCCCCCGAAAAGGCAGAGGGGAGGGCCTGCTGTGGAGGCTCCTGCCCCAGCCTCCAGCTGCAATGAAGATGTAAAGCACAGGAAGGACTCGCTTCCAAAAGAAAGATGCTGCGGGGGCAGCCAAAGAGGTATTGAGTGCTACAAGGCTTCCCACACGCTTATGCTGAGCTCTGCTGACCTACCTCTATCACTGATGTTTGTAAACCTTCAACCCTTTATCATCACAGCCACAGGTTATCCAGCATCATCCCCTGCCCATGCATACCTACAGCAAACCCACTGCTCCTCTGCATGTCCCCAGGGCAGTGCCCGCTCTGGGTGCCCAGCTCAGGTCTAGCAAAACTTTCCCAGGGCCTCAATCCATCCAGCCGTGGGCTTGCTCCCCACAATACCACCCAGCTTTGTTGATGTGCCCCAACCCAAAGCTTCTGCACTCCCTGGTGTGAACCCATCACCTCCACTCAGGCTAAGCCCAGTGCCTCATGCCTGATCCATTGGACTTTCCTCATTAAACACCTGCAGAAGGGCAGAGGGAGTTCTCAGTGGCAGGGCGCATCCCATGGAGCACAGCTGGCCAGGACGAGGTGATGTTACTCTTGCCTGCACAGAAGGACAAGGGAGGATGCATCCAGTGACAGACAGGAGTCACAAAATGCCAGGAAGTAATTCTGTCTTTCTTTCTTTTTTCTGGCTTTCTGGCACGCCACAAAATTTGTTACAGAGATTGATGAACAGCCAGAAATGATGCTGAGCAACTCAGACTCTGCTTCCTCCTCCCTAGCCCGAGTGGGGAAGCTGCCTCCCTCCCACGCATGAGCAAGAAGGGCTGGGGCCACCCGAGGAAGGGCATGACGGGTAAAGCAGTGCCCCTGAACAATTAAGCACTGTCCCAAGCACTGCACACCCCTGTCCCGAGAACAAAAGAGTCACACACAAGAGACCTGACTGTGAAGCCTCCATCCGCTTTCATCACTGACCCCCAGGGCAGTCAGGGCACAAGGTCAGCCCACTTAAACTCCAAACTCAGCCAGAAATAGAGCTGGGAAGTGGGCAAGGGTGGCCAAGTGCAGGGGTCCCCAACCATTTGAGGGGTTCTTTGACTGAGCCATTTCATTTCATCAAAGACACATTTTTTTCTGGAAGGAAAATGGAGAGCAGCGGGTGTGAAGGGAGTAAGGGGGAGGCAGGGTGCTCACCATGAATTATGACCGCTCTCAACAAGAGTCTTTTACATTGTGGAGGTGAGGAGAGGATGGGGTAATTGGGCTTGTTAGACCCATGCATAATGAGGGCAAGTCTCTGCCTGTTTCCCACCCTCCCCTCAGCCACTGCTCTTGAGATGTGGTCCCCCATATGCCCCGTTGCTATTCCACTGTGGGGCTCAACACCCCAAGGGCTCAACCCAAGGACCACAAGCTTTGATAGTGCCTCACCAGACTGGCAGTCCTCCTGGGCTGTCCAGTAGCACGTGGTCATGCCTCTGGTGCGGAAAGGCTGAAAGTTGCCTTATAAATTAAAAATGATCAGCCAAGCCAGGGCTCATGCTTTCCACCTGCAGGGTCTCAGAAAACCCATTAGGCTTTAAGTGACTGTTTTTTTCAGGTTGTAAATACTGCCTTTGCATGGCATGCTTTCATATAGGTAACAGCTGGAGCTTCTGGGGGTCAGCACTGAGCAGTATATTAGTGGCAGGTAAGAACAGATGCTCCTGAAACCTATCCCCTTGACTAGGAGGAGAAATCTGTGGGGACAAAGTCAAGGGGGAACGAAACGTGTTTGGTGCATGTGCATCATACATCTACCATGGAGCATTGTCCATTTCACCAGGCTTCTTCCCTCTGGATAAACTTCTGATAATCCTAAATGCAGGAAATTTCAGAGGAAGGACAATTAAAACACCACCAAAAAAAAAAAAGTACAAAAGAAAAAAACTAATCAATGCACAAAAATACTGCTTTTCACCCCAAAAATGTGAAATTTCACCATCCAAACTACATCAGCCTGACCTCCAAAGGACAGGGATACTGTGTTCTGCTGAACCTCTATGGGGCAAGCACTCAGAGCTTGGTGCCCCCGTGGGGAAGGATATTACCAGCCTGTCAGAATGAACTGAAGGCACATCTCATTCTGAATACAGCAGCGATAAAACATGCAGGTTGGGAAGTTAGCAGTCAGGTCATTTGTAGCCATGTTTTCAATGTTTCTCACCCCTTCCTCTGTGAGTTGGTAGCCCCAGGATGCAAGTGCCAACAGCAAACGCCCAGCCCGGTGTGTGATAAACCACCCCCGAATATAACTGTCCCCTGTTCCACCTCAGTGGGGCCACCACCACCTCCATCTCCCACCTGCACCACGTAGGCCCCTACAGGTGTCTGGAGCACCCTGTAGAAGTGGGACAGGGACATGGCAGGCAGGCTGTAGAGTGGTGGGCAGGGTATACAATCCCCACACTTACCCACTGAAAGTTCCCCCCAAAACAGACAACATGGCTCATGAGACAGCAATCGAGGAGGATGTTAGCTCTGCTTTAGATGTTTTGACACTGACAACAGTAGCAGAAAAGCAGCCAGAAACATGAGATTCAGCACAGGCCCAGTACAGAGAAATGCATCTGAGTGCCAAGCAGCTAACTAGTCATACAACGTGTGATCTGCCTGCAGACTCCTTATTACACGTGATGAAAGACAAGCAGAAGGGAGTTTGATTCTCAGAGCCTGGGCTGACTTTTCATGGGTTGCCTATTTGGGGGTGGAAAAACGTCTGTACTTGCAAACTGAGCCCTCTTGATTCAAGCCACATCGGTAGACTGTAAGCAGTGAGACCACTTTTCAGGATAAAGCTGCGTTTCAAATTTTTGGTAAAACAATTAATCAGACCTATTCTTGAAAATGAACAGTTTCCTGGGATTTTTTTACACGTTGGCTAGCCTTATTTTGAGGGGATTTTAGACAACCATTTTCATCAGTAATTCATGACTTTTTCCCTTGGGAGGAGGCGATCAGCTAGACTTCTAATATTGAGAAAGACATGGCTTTAGGGCACACGCAGATTCATTCTCCATCTCACACAGAGAGAATCTAATCGATCTTGGATGTGCTGGAGCAACTGTACACAAAATGCACGGTCAGTCAGCACACGCATACAAAGGCCAGCGCTTCAGGGACATACTGAAGGACATACACAATGCGCACACATCAATGGAGTGGCACAAACACGAGGCACATCAGACCTACAGGTTTTGGTCTTGTTAGTGTCAGCAGGTTTGTTTTTTTGACTCTTGTATTTCTTTCTAATGGCAGGAGCTGCCAGGAAAGGAGAAATTCACTGCCCCTTTTTTTCCCTTGCAGCTCTAGCAGCAGAAGTAGACCCAGGAGAAATGAGGTCCTGGTACTTCTTTTAACTGGTCTGTTTATGCACAAGACTCTGAGCAATGATTTATGTTACGCAGGTGTTCTCCTAGGTATGGGGGAAATGTTTTTTCCCCTTGCAGTAAAATCGAAGAAATATCCCACTGCTGCAAAAACCCAGTACACCTGAATCCAGGCCCCCTTCCTGCAGCAGAAGTTCTCAGTAGCACCCACACGGTGGAGCTCCCCCCTTAGAAATGAAGCCCAGCTGGCTGGCCTGGTGGTCACCTTCTCTCGGGGTGATGCTGCAAAGCCCATAGTCAGGAAGCGGGAGACAGCAAAGGGACAGTGTGGGACTCCCAGACCCCTAACCCACTGCACGGAACAGTCCTGCCGTGGCATGGCGCAGACAGCAGGCCGGACTTTCTGCCCCTGCCGACGATCTGCTGCGTGACATTTGCTTAATCGGCTCTTGTCTGTACCAAGTGTCAGCTTTGGGGAGGGTTATGCAGGGTTTCTTCTGTGTTCGGCAGTGCCCAGCTAGCCAGGGGCTGGACTTCAGCAGAGACTGCAATGTAACAAACACGTTAACCCCCAGTTGTCAATAGCAAAGTTATACACTCTGAGGAGGACAGGGGACAGAATTTTTTAAAAAATGCATTTCAACTAAGTGTTTAAGAAGAAGAAAGTTATGGACATTGTTTTTATCCAAGAATATGAAAGAGAGTTACACAGGAGAATGTTTCCAGATGTTGCAGGGTCTCTCCCAGGATCACAGCATAGCAGAATCTGTCCAGTTACATTTTCACCATCTCTAGAGATGGATATTCCACCACCTCTCTGGGCTGCCGCAACAGTGCTTACCCACCCTTACAGTAATTTTTTTTTTCCTTTTATCTGACTGAAATTTCCATGCTGCAACTTGCAACCCTTGCCTCTTGCCTTTTGCTGTTCAAAAGCCTTGGGAAGAAACTGGCTCTGTCTTGTCTGTATCATCCTCAGCTGCAGTCAAGTGCTGTTGTACTGCCGAGCCCCAGTGAGTTCCTCACGTGCAGGGTCTGGCTCATCAATTCTAGTGTTCCCTGATGTAAAACTCCTGTCAGTGTCCAGGGTCCGGATGTCAGTCTATGCTCTTCAGAGAGCTCCTACCTGAAGGACTGTATTTCTCATTCAGCTTCCCTTCATAAAGAAATCACCTCTTAGACCCAGGACTTCAAAGTGATTATTAACAACACGCTCTTGCCCTTGTACTCCAACATTGTGGGTGGCTTTGGTCTGTGTTTTGATGTATGCAATTGAGAGGTTCATGGGGCTGCACACTGCAAACACTAACCACCTTCTCAGCCAGCAAGAGAGGTCATTGTCATCGGCCAGTCCTTGTTCCTGGTCACAGAGGAGTTTTCAGTTCAAAGAGTGCAAGTTGTTTGGTTTTTTTTTTTTTTTTTTGATCTGCGTCAGTAAGTCAGGTTTGGCAGCCTGGTAATTACTCAGAAGCCAGCAGCGGCTGGAAGAGATGACACATAACACAACAGGCAGCCGCATTCTTCTGGGAAATCAAAGCATTCTTCCATTGATGGCGCTGTCTTGATGGAGGCAGAAAATTCATTTGAACACCTAACCACTGCCCCATCACATGCATTACAGAGGAACAAAACGTGCGGAAGCTTGGCGATCCTGCCAAACACATGGCAGCACGGTGGTTTTGCATACAGCTGTGCTGACTGGCTTCCAATCACTGCTTCCACAGGTCACCGCTGGCGTGCCAGCAGTAGGGGCGATTGTGCCCATCAGTTTCAAAGCTCTCTGTGTCCCTGCTGTCATCTGAATCATCAGTCCGGGACACATTCACATATGTCTTTCTAAAATGCTCCCTTCCATGGGAGGCCAGCGTTGGGTACATTTGTACAGGATACTGCACCTTCCATAGGCAACAGCTCTGTGTTTTTCCAAGTGACAAGTGCAAGAGAGCGCCTTTTCCTCCAGATGGGCACGCTTTGGATGCCACTCCTGGTGACGGAACAGCTGATAGCTCACCACAATCCACTAAAAACAGCATTCGGACACGCCACGGCACTGCTGTTTCACGCTGTGCCATGAATCCCTTAAATCTGTTCAACTCAGCCGTTCCCATTCTTTTCCCCAGCTGCCGCCACCACTGCAGCTTCCCTCTGCGACTTACTGAGCTCTGCCTCTTGGTGCCCCGCAGTACACTGGGGAACCTCAGAAACCTAAAGCAGAGTTGGACGTACCCCAAAACCTGGGCTGGAGGCTGCAGTGCGGCAGGCCTCGCTCCACCGTACCGCCCAGCCCTCCCTCTCTGCGTGCCGCGGTAGCCAGGGGGGGGCCACCAGCCTGGTAGCCAGAAGGCCCAGCTCCCTGAACCGGCCGCACCGGAGAGAGCTGCCTGGGCGGGCGGGCGGCCCCTTCCCCTCAGGCCGAGGTGAGCCCCTGCTCGGGGGAGCCCGGGCGCAGGGCAGAGGCGACACGGCCGCGCCGCTCTCAAGATGGCGGCAGGAGCGAGCTGGCCCCGCCCCCGCGGGTCTCCGTCCCCATGGCAACGCGGCGCGAGCGGAGGGGGCGGGCCTCCGCCCGGCGCTCGGCTGCTTCCGGGCTGGNCCTAGGGCCACCGGGAGAGCCCCCGCCGTCAGGGCCCAACGCCCGAGCCTCCCGTGCTAGGCCCAGCCCGGTGAGAGGGCGGCGGGTGGCGGGCCCGCTCGCAGCACGCAGCGGCAAAGGGCGGTGCCTGACGTGCGAGGCCGCTGCCTGGAGGGACGCGGCGCGGAGAGCTGTCGGCGAAGCCCCCGCACCTTGGCGGCCGGTGGGGTTGGATGCGGAGGTAACCGCCTCGGGAGGCCACCGCCGCGGTGTGGGGCAGCGTCGCCGTGCCTTTGGTGCTGTCGAAGGATGAGTGAAACCAAAACGTGGTGGTTAATCGTTGTCCGAAATTAAATAGCAAATGAAACGGGGGAGGGGGGTTTGTGCGCGGGGAAATAATGAGGCTTTTTGTGAAAGCGAGTTGCAAAAAGCTCGGCGTAGCCTCCCGAGATAGGAGGTGAATGTCAAAAAGTGACATAACTTGCTATGAAGTCAAGAACAAAAAGGAGATGTTTCACTGATGCAGGGGATAAAACTATAAATATCTGTAACAGCCCTGGTGCTAGGCAGGTAGAGCGTGTGAAGAAGCTGTTTCCAGAAAGGACCACGCTTTGTTCTGTGCTTTGGAAATACTGCGTGTGTGTGGGTTTTGAAACATGTAGCTTTCAAACTCGAGGGCTTTCTCCTGTCTCATTCGGAGCAGAGAATCAGAGACAGTTCATGTGTTTTTCATCTTTGATATAAGAACAGAGACCATGATGTGATGTTCAAAAAATAATAATAATGGGGGGAGGAATTGACAAGGGTGATGGGTTGATTCTCTGCAGTCTTCTGTTGAGATCACTGGTTTACTGAGGTTTATTCTGTTCTTTCTTCCCAGGGAGTTTGGAATAAGCAGTTTCAGGTGAACAGGCTGCACTAAACCAAAACAATGTTTGCAGATTTGGACTATGATATTGAGGAAGATAAGCTGTGAGTATTTCGCTTGTCTTTTCCTGGTTTTTGCTAACAACAGAAATAGTCTTTGCAGCCAAGACCTAATGGGAGTGGATGAATTGACCTGCTCCTGACACTGTGTGATGAAGACTCAGACTTGCTGTTCAATCCTGATTTCTTGCTCCCTCTGGGGACTGGGAATGAGGCACTGCTCTGCTGGTGAACAAAGGAGAACACTTTCTGTTGCTCTGTAGTGACACTGCTCTGCAGTGCTCATTATGTTTTCAGTTTGTATCAACTCCGATACCAGAGTTGTTTCATACACATGCAGCTCTGCCTACCGTGTTCAGCTATTCATTCCCCCTTTCTCATTCTAGGGGGATCCCCACTGTACCTGGGACAGTGACCCTGAAGAAGGACTCTCAGAACCTGATTGGGATCAGCATTGGGGGAGGAGCACAGTACTGCCCCTGTCTTTACATTGTCCAGGTGGGCACTCCGGGAGGGAGAATAAACCGTCTTTGTAAAACAGTGTTGGCCGGAGAGATGGAAAGCATGGAGAGTCCTATGCTATTTGTTCTTCTCAAAGTGAGCGACATCATCTCATTTTCCAGTGAATAAGATTTCTTTACCCTAGTACCCAATAAGCATGGAAGAATTAAATTAAGACTTCTGAAATTATCCTTCCCCTTGGAGAGCATGTTAGAATTCACAGGGGAACGGTGTGACATTCCCAACATCAAGAAATCCTACGCTTGAGGAGGTACGTCCTGGTGGCAAGAACTTCCTGAGAGAACAATATGATCACCCCGCCCCTTAGTTAGGAAAGGGGAAAAAATGCGACTTCACCATGAGTTAAATAGGAGGAATGTTATTGTCCCTTTTTTGTTCTTCAGCCCTGCATTCACCTTTCTCTTCCTCTTGATTCCAGACTACCTGTGCTCTTTCTCCTCTCCGCTAGGTATTTGATAACACTCCAGCAGCCTTAGATGGCACCGTAGCAGCTGGTGATGAAATCACAGGAGTGAACGGGAAGTCCGTCAAAGGGAAGACCAAGGTGGAGGTGGCCAAGATGATACAGATGGTAAAGGTGAGAGGTAGGAGGGGGCCACTGGAGCTTCTGGGTCGTAGTTTACAGTTTATTGTCCATTGGTAAAGGAAGCCACTGGTACCTGCTTCCAGCACAGCAGTTTTGGATTTGTTCTTTCTGCAGGGAGAAGTGACGATTCACTACAACAAGCTTCAGGCTGACCCAAAGCAGGGCAAGTCTCTGGATATCGGTAAGGCTGGTTTCTTTCTCCCTAGAGCGTTAAAGCGACATGGAGGAGTGAAAGATCGGTCCCAGCTAAAACCAAAGTAAAATTCTGGTTCCATTCTTCCTCTTAACTCAGTCATTTTCAGGTGGATGCTGTTGAAGAGAATTACAGGTTTAAAAAAACCCTTCCCTGACTTCTTGAATTAGTCTTGAGAGTTAAATTGAGACTTGACTGTTGTGGGAGGCTTGTTTTTCTGTGCTGCGTTTAGCATGGATGATGAAACTCAACTAGATAATATTTTTTTTTAATACATGTAAGTTGTGCTGATCTATTGAGAGTTTCAGGTGTACACAGAAATGCATCTATAGAAATTTACTGGTTGCAGTTTCTCAGCTTGGAGAACAGTGATGAAATACCTATCTATGCTGAGTTTTGTACAAGCATAAATTTTATAGGAGAGAGGGGAGGCTTTATTTCTAAAACAAAGTGTGTGTTTTGAACTAAGCCTACACAGCTCTCTCCATTATGTGGTCTACCTTTCTCACTTTCCTAAAAAATCTATCTGTTCTTTTGCTTTCATTTCTTTTCATGGTGATTAAGGTGCTAATAAATTGACAGGGGTTCAGGAAAATGGTGAGGACTGAGATGGATTTCTGGGGAAACAGAAGTGCAGTGAGAATATGGTATTTTCCAGAGATGCTGAACACTGTGGCTCCAGCTGAGTTCTTGGGAGCTGCAGGCACTTGGCACCCCTGCACGTTTGCCTCTAAATAAATGTAGCTGAGTCATCTGATTCCAAAGAGGGCATAATTTTCTCTAGTAATTGTAGGGTCCGACCACCAAAGACAGAAATTAATTCCATCAAGGGGTGACAAAAGGTCCAAACGATAAAAGTAAGCAAAGGGATAACTTTGAGCATTAAATCCTATTTGTCTTGCTTTCAGCCTCATCTCCTGACTTCAGCTGAAGTAACACAGCAAGTAGCATAAGCAAGGTTTAGTTCTAAATATCATGATAGGTAGCTTATAGCAAAGTGATTTATTGGAATAGTCTTCCAAAAGAAGTATTTGAGCTCTATTGATTGAAGTGTATTAGATGTGAGAGCAGAACAGACAGAAGACAGAAGACATGCTGTGCACGGCTGGACTGAATGTCTAGTTTCTGTGGTACTCTCTTGCTGCTCACTACCTCAGTAGTGAGTTAAGTTCAGACTGGCCAGTTTATTCATTGCCCGAGAAAGTGGTGAAGCATGCTAGTGTGCTTTTCAAGCCCATAGAAATGACCCTGATTCTGGTTTGCAACTCTCTTTTGGCCTGTAGTATTGAAGAAGGTAAAGCATCGACTGGTAGAGAACATGAGCTCAGGGACAGCGGATGCCCTGGGGTTAAGCCGAGCCATACTTTGCAATGGTAAGTATTGTCCTGGAGGACATCTCCCGAAGGGAACAGTTACCCTCTTGTGCTTACCAGCTTTTTATAGTTATTTGCGTGTTCCACATTATTCCTTCATAATTCTTTCCTTCTGCTGTACCTCACTGTTGTGATTGCCTCTGCCCTTCCGGAGTGATATGTCCTGTCATTGGGACCATTTAAATGTTACGTAGGGTCAAATTAATTTAAAGTGGGGACCTACTTAGTGAGTGCTGAGAGGTGATGACACCACACTGTAAAACAAGTTGGCAGTCATTTTAAAAGCTTCCTATGTTGGACCAGGGGACAACTTTAGAGGTGAGATAAAACTTGAACCAAAAGTATGAAACTGGTGTTTTTGCAGTCAGTCAAGTCTTAACCATGTCCTGGATTTGACTGTTTTAATTCTGTTTTCTGATTCTTGTTTCCATTTAGATGGACTAGTGAAGAGATTAGAGGAGCTGGAGAGGACTGCAGAGTTATACAAAGGTAAACGGTGTCTTCCATCAGACGCCAGATGGGAGAGAAGGGTGCCTCCCTTACGTTACAGTGAAATGACTTAAATCTTTTTTCTGGCTTCCATCACAGGCTTGACAGAGCACACCAAGAGTCTTCTCAGGGCTTTCTTTGAGCTATCCCAGACACACAGAGGTAAAGAATCTTGAGTGAAGGGAGCAGGAATCTTTTACCTCCAGTTTCAAGAGTTATAGTCAGTACTTAATTTTCTTTGAGTGAGGGAATCATGCATCGAAGTGTTGCAAAATGAGCTGGGAAGGGCTGCTCTCCTGCCGTTAGCGGTCGTGGTGCCAACACAGGCCCTGTCTTTCACATGACACATTGAAGAGATGCCCTGCCAACCTCTGGTCTTTAGGGAATATGTAGCATCATTCCCGAGCTAATTGTGAGGTTATGGGAAGGAGTTGTAATGGTGGAGGCAAGATTCTTATCCAGGGTCAGCCTCTTCTTTCATCTGTTTGTATTTATTACCCTCATCCAGCATTTGGAGACGTTTTCTCTGTCATTGGTGTACGGGAGCCGCAACCAGCTGCCAGCGAAGCCTTTGTGAAATTTGCTGATGCCCATCGCAACATTGAGAAGTTTGGGATTCACCTTCTGAAAACAATTAAGCCGGTAAAGAATTTAACCGTAGGAGTAAAGGGTATGGAGAAGAGGGGAATCTAGAAAGACAGAAGCCTGTCTTTGAAGGTGTGGTCTTAAAGATCATTCAATGTGGAAAGAACTGTCTTTGCTTTCCTTCAGGGAACTCTCTCCGCAAAGAATCTCAGAGGTAACGTAGTGAATATATTTGTCGCTTTGGCTTTTGCACATGAGTGTATTCCTCTCCTTTTCTTTCGGGGGTGAGGGGGTAGTTTGATCAGCGTAGTCCCTAGAGCCCTTTCCCTGATATTGGTACCCATAATTGAAAGATGTCACTAAATTTAAAAGAGTTCAGATAAGTAGTCCAGGAACAATTTAAGGATTTCAATCAATACATTTCAGTGAGAGTCTCCAGGGGATCTGTCCACTTAGTTTAGCAAAGAGAGTATTAAACGTTGATTTGAGCACCACTTTAAGTGCCATGTTGGATGGACAACGTTGGATACGGGGCCTCTGAATCAGGGAGAGTGGTTTCCAGGACTAGTTGAAAATGAAACAGGATTATTTGAAAGAAGATTAATTCAGAGTAGAAGTGAGGCATGCATTTCTAACACTGGAACCACTTACCAGTGACTGTAATGGTTGCTCTAACTGTGGTGGTGTGGTTTAATCCAGTAGGCAGCTAAATACCACACAGCCGTTTGCTCACTCCACCCCCATCCCCAGTGGGATGGGGGAGAGAATTGGGAGAGAAAAAAAAAAAAAGTAAAATTCATGGGTTGAGATAAAAACAGTTTAATAGGACAGCAGAGGAAGGGGAAATAATAATAATAATAATAAAAATATGCAAAATAAGTGATGCACAATGCAATTGCTCACCACCCACTGACCAATACCCAGCCAGTTCCTGAGCAGCGATCGCTGCCCCCCGGCCACCTCCCCCAGTTTCTATACTGAGTGTGATGTCAGGTGGTATGGAATAGCCCTGTGGCCAGTTTGGATCGACTGTCTTGGCTGTGCCCCCTCCCAGCTCCTTGTGCACCTGGCAGAGCATGGGAAGCTGAAAAAGTCCTTGACCAGTGTAAGCACTGCTCAGCAACAACTAAACCATCAGCGCGTTATCAGCATTGTTCTCATACTAAATCCAAAACACAGCGCTCTGTCAGCTACTAGGAAGAAAAGTAACTCTATCCCAGCTGAAACCAGGACACATAGGAATTCCAAGTCAAGATCAAATACTTTCTTTCAGATACACTCTTGTTAAAAAGCATTAACTCGAGGCAGTCTCATGACCTGTGCTGTTTAGAAGGTTGCACTTGATGAATTCTGGTCATGCTTTTTGGTCTGACATTCAGCAACAGGATGTTTCCCTTGCAGATGCTTACTGACTTGAATACGTATCTAAATAAAGCCATTCCAGACACAAGGCTGACTATCAAAAAATACTTGGATGTCAAGTTTGAATATTTGGTAAGCCACTCTTTTTTTTTTTTTTTTTTTTAAAGTGCTGGTTGAAATTAAGTTTTCTAGTATCATATCCTGAGAGTCACATATAGCCTATACAATCACATGTCTATCCTTCCACAGTCCATGCCAGAATGCATTATTTTTTCCAATTCTTTGCTGCCAGATTACTTAGATTCAGACACCTGCTTTTGACCCAGTCATTCTCACTAGTAGGAGAGATCTCCCAGAACCCAGATGACTTACTTTCTACATGACCAGATTAATTTCCTTATTTATTTGTAAAGAGTTCCTATGCAGCTTATGCTCTTGAACTCCCCTGAATAGCTCACCAGCCTGAGAGTCCCTATTTTGCAGGTAGTTTTGAATAGTCTTTCTTTAGCCAGATTAAACAACTGTCAAATCATATTTGTTTTCATTTAGACCATGCTTTTTTTTTTCCCCCCTCCTCCTTTCCACTCACCCCTTGTTTTCTACACCCCCAAAAATAGGGTAGGGTTGCTAAGTGCATCTGTTCTAAAACTGTAGGAATCTACTTCCTTTTACCAGTTTAGAGAAGGATTTGGGGCTCCAGCCCCAAGGCAAGTGAATATGGCAGCATCTCTTCCCACATCAGTCCTTCCCAGAATTCATCTTCCCCCCACCCTTGTTATTTGTTGCCTCCTCATACTTTTCTGGTGCTGTGTTTTCCCAAATGGTAGAAGAATGCAGGATTCTTCTCTTACTTAGGTTATACTTATCTAAAGTATTTGCCTCTGTAATATAAATAAATGCCTTCTCTCTCCCCCACCGTTTTCTTTCCCCAGCTTTCTCTAAATAGATTTTCTTCCCACATGGGATGTTTAATATACTCTGATCCCACAGTGCTCTCCCCAGTGTCCCTAGCTGCAGCACTGAAGGAAGGCTTGAAATGGTACTAATCCTCAGGCTATGGGTGATCCTGAAATTACTTCTAATTCTTAATATTTTCTTCTTGGTTTGCTTTTTGCCTTTTTTTTTTTTTTTCCAATCCTACGAAGTCTTACTGCCTGAAAGTCAAAGAGATGGATGATGAAGAGTACAGCTGCATTGTGAGTACCAGTACTGTGGCAATGACAACTGCATACTCTGTTTCTGCAGCTTCCCTGTGCATGCTGCCTTGTAATCACGAAAGCGCTCCTGTGCCTGTGTGCACCCAAACTAGCAAATGCATCCTAAGAATTACACGCATTTGTTCTTAATGTGGTAGGAATTGGAGATTCTTAAATGCTACCTAGGAAACACTGCCAATTGCTGTCATGAATCACTGGTGCTGTGGAAGAGTAGAGGGACCAGACATGTCTTCTGCAGCTTGTTTGCTCGGTGGTTGCCTGTCTCAGTGTTTAAGTAATATTAGCTTGTGTAAGGAGGATTAAGGTGTTATCTTCACAGATTCCATTTGTGTGTAGTGTACAGCTTATCATTAATTCTGGATTTGTTTCTGAGAAATGGAGGTTTAGCTTCTGTAGCAAAACGCATGTGAAAGCTGCGTTTGTAGTTGAAGTAAATTTATGAAAGGATGTCTCTTAACAGTAGGGCTTTTCCTAAAAATAGGTAATTTGAAATCAGAATCTGGCAACATTCTCCAGTAACAGTTTGCTGTCTGGTTTAGAGTTTTACAACTAATCCTTAACAGCTCTGTTTAAGATAGCGAAAGGTGTCCCCTACATGCCCAGTTTCCCTGCATAGAAGTAAGATCTTGTTTTATCCTAGGTATTGATCTCAGAGCAGGGATTTGAATTTTTGGAATGCCCAATTCCCAGTGCCAGGAAGGAATAAAACTTTCCTAATGCAATATATAATTATATCTTTCCGGCTAAATGGAAGGAAAGAATCCCAGTCTTGCCCAGCAAAGTAACACCTTTGGGTTTTGGCACGTGCAGCCTGCATTACCAAGCCATAGTCCATAACACAGATTTTTTATGTATGTTATGTTTACAGGTGCAAGAGAAGAATGCTGTTTTGCTGACAGATCTAACTGCTTGCTTTCAAAACTATTTTGTGGGACATCGTATAGGTCCCTCCCCACTGGTTTGCAGCGTTGGGTGGTTGTAGATACCCCAGGGTTCCCTGTGTAGTTGTATAATACGTTACACAATCCGTATAGGGTGAAGCTTGCAGAGGAGGGCAGAATTTTTTGTGTGATTGATATAAATTAATATATCCCTCAGACCCTAGACTTGTTTGTTCATAGTGCTTGTCTTAATAGTTCAGCTAAGAAGCCATTCCACTTCTCCATGCTGGGTTGAAAAGCACCTGTCCTTCTGTCTTTGCTTAGTAGTGATGCTTTCCTTTACTGTGGTTGGTGTGTATTTGGCCTTCAAAATGGCCCCATCAACTGCCAGTTTGTTGTCGTGGCTCAGCGTTCCTAATATTTCACGCTTCCTGACTGCAGTTCCAGTGAGCTTGAGAGGGCTGTAATAACCCAAGGTCATTGTGAGTCTGCATCAGTAGGCAAACTCTGTGTACAAGCACTCTTGTGGTAGTCTCTAAAATGGCACCGTGTTTTTGGCAGGCTCTGGGTGAACCCCTCTACCGGGTCAGCACTGGGAACTATGAATACCGCCTTATCCTACGTTGCCGGCAGGAGGCTCGCACGCGTTTTGCCAAGATGAGGAAGGACGTGCTAGAGAAAATAGAGCTCCTGGACCAGAAACACGGTGAGTACCAGTGCTGTGCCCAGCACCTGCAGGCGTCAGGCAGACACAGCTTTGGCCTTCATGATCCTCCTTCGTCTCAGTTCAGAAGTCTTTGGTGAAGAACCCTTCTGTGGCTGTGCCCGAGACATCCACCCTCAGAAGCCAAAAGGGATTAGTGCATAGGAGACTGTAACTAACACTGGCGAAGGAGGCTTGATCACAGCCTCCACGCTCTGCTTATGAAGGGGGATTTTGCCTGATTTGTTCCCAACTTGTTTCCACTACAGTGCAAGACATCGTGTTCCAGCTCCAGCGTTTTGTCTCCACGATGTCCAAGTACTACGACGACTGCTATGCTGTGCTCCGAGACGCGGATGTCTTTCCCATTGAGGTGGACCTTGCCCGCACTACTCTCAACTATGGGCAGAAGGACACATACACAGACGGAGCAGAAGAAGAAGAAGGAGGAAGCGAGCGAGAGGGTAGCGGGAAGGAGGACGCAAATGGTGAAAAGCTCATTGATGATGCCTGAGTGTGCCAGCATGGCCAGAGGAAAGACTTTGCAGACTGTTATAAAAACATGTATTTCACATGCCGATTCATCCTCCGTGACTTTCTGTGTATGTCCAGCCTGGGATTCCTCCTCTGCTTTGGGTAGGGGTGACTGGTTGGATAGGGACCAACCTCTGCTTTCCTCTCTTCCCTTGCTTGTTTGCCTGGATATTCCTTTTTCCTCCAGCGGCTTCTGCTGCCCAACTCGGGTATTGAGGCGTGGGGACAAAAGTCCCCTACCACACCGCCATGTGACTCTGTGTACGGACAGGACACTGCTGAGCAGGTGGGAAGCACCACTCCCCTCTGGCACATGGAAGCCAGTTAAACATCTGGAGATGATTACAAATGGCAAGAACAGCCCCTCCCCTTGTGCTATGGGAAAGTGTTAGCACCAGCATTGTTTTCTTCACCCCACTGCTCCCTGTCTTCAAGCTTCCCATTCTCTGGCCTCTTTTAAGCTTCCTCTGTCTCTTCCATCTGTCCCCATGGGCTGCAGGACCAGTTTTTGTAGGATGATCACTCCCACCACTCCCAGCTCTCTGTGCCACTGCTTTTAAGGAATCTGAGCAAGTCCGAACTGATGCCTGGAACTGGTGGTGGTACATGTGATCTGATCACCCCCCCATCCAGGGGGTTGGGGCAAGTAGTTGCCTGGCATGCTGAGCTGCTGCAACCCTGCTGCAGAGACCTGGAAGTCTCTTCCCCTGGCTAACCTCCTCTTCATAGGCCCTGAGCTCCTGCACAGCTGGCACTGTCTGCACACTCCATAGCTACACACCAGGGCTGGAATCCTGCAGGATGTGGCTCTGCCCTTCCATGCGGGAAGGAGGGGCCTGGCTCAGGAAGGAGCCCTCCTACTTGGCAGAGATGCTGAGGTGAACATACTTGTCTGAGGCAGACAGGATCCTGGGAATAACAGCAAAGCTGCATGCATTTCCTTTCCACCGTTCTCTCTTACGGCCCCTTGCGATGGACAATAACCAAACGTGCTTTTTGAGGATGTGCAGCCAGTCCTGCACACTCTTTCCCTGTACAGGCGCCAGGAGGAGCCACCTTAGAGCCGCAAAGGAGATATCCGTCCTTAAACTAGAGAGGAGAGACAAGAAGCCTTGTGGAGAGAGGAAGACATGGCCTGTAGGCAGAGACTGAGATTTTGAGTGCCGTGCGTGCATAGCGTACCACCCCTACCACCCCCCGCTCTCCTCTCTGCACAACCATTTTGTGCTGCTTCTGGGCCAGCCAGAAGCGGTAGCTAACATCCCGCTGCCCAGCACAAGGGAAGGAGGGAAAGGAAAACCAATGTAAGGGAGGCTGCTTTGTTCCTCCTTCCTTTTCTCGTCTCCCTCCACCCTTGTGGGTTGATCCCAGCTGCAGGTGGCACTTTCTCATGTAGCGGGCAGCACAACTGCCAGGAGCGGTGTGCTGCTCGGAGGCAAGGGGTTTGGCTTCTCTGTCATTACATTCTAGCGGTAGTGAGAGAAGTTATTTAAGGGCATTAATTTATGATCGAGATGTTTGTTTTGTTTCGTTTTATCTCTTTGATTTGTTTTTGGAGCTTCGTCATCTCTGTGGGTGCCTGGAAGAAAGCCATCCATGGTCAAGCTGCTCTGGAAGATTTAAACGGACTCTGATACACTGTCTCTAATAAAGAAAAATGCGACATTTTGTTTCCTGTCCTTCTTGGGTTTTCTTTAGAGATTTGTTTGCTCATCCTCTTTTAATCTTAAAATATAATGATGGGAAGATGGGTGTCATGTGCTGGCCGTTTTTTTTCTTGCTCGTACTGGTGGATAATCTCTGTGCCAAGCTGCGGTGGTCACTCCAGCACAGGTTTCCAGAGAAGGAGGCTTACAAATGCTGTAGCAAGGCCAGTCCTCCACGTAATATAGCAGCTTCTCTGCATCTCGGCTTCCCAGTGGAACACCAGCCTTGTAAGGCCACCAGTTGCCTCAGTCTTGCCCCGTGGCACCCTTGCACCCCTCCAGGGCCAGCTTCTCTGCACAGCTGAGCTGTTGCATCACAAGCTTGACCTGATGCTTAAGTCCCTGATCCTCTTTCAGAGCTGTTTGTTGTGCCAAAATATGGAGCAGTTAAGAGGAACAGAGAAAATGCTTCAGTGGAGTCTGCCTGAAAGCCAACAGTGCGAAGCGGAAGGCAGCACAGCCAGGTTTTTTGCAACCTGACAGGTGGAGGGGAAGGAAGAAGGCTGGGTATCTGACAGCACCGTCTGTAGCAAGATCTGGTACCCTACAGGCTTTTCTGTGCTTTTGTGAAAAGATTTAAGAGCCGGAGGCTTAGTGGGAAATGTTGGCTAGTGACAAAGGAAACAGAGTGGACCTTGTTTTAGTGACCTGCCTGGTGCTTGCAAGGGCAGTTGTTTTCATGCTGTGGACCTTGGACTTCTGGGAAGTTGTGAGCTGCTTCTTGGAGGGGGTACGGGTGGATAAGGAAAACCTGGCCTGGGGGACAGGGGTTGGGGTTGCTGGGGAAAGAGCTGCGGAGCAGCTTGGTCGAGCAGAGCAGAAACGGTGATCTTGCCTTGTGGGGAGGGGAGAACAAACTTTTGGATGAATGAATGCCTGCGGGGCTTCATCACCCTTTCTGCTGCTTCTCATTCTCCCAGAGCTTTGCATCTGGCGTCTGTTGTGGAGCTCAGTCTGATTTGGGATGTTTCTAAGTGGGTTTGAATAGGAAAAGGCCCAGAGTCACCACTGTGACTGGCTCACAATCAGAGCCAACAATGGTGGTGGTAGCCATGGTGGGACAGGGCACCGCCCCATGACATTTACCTTCTCCCCTCCAATTTCCAGTTCTTATGTCTCTTCTTAAACTGATATTCTTCAGCAACTTTATTTTTGCTCATCATTTACCGCTCTTTGCTTGGGAGCATCTAAAATCAACCCCTTTCCTTCATGTCCCCACTCCCCCTGTGGGTTTAAATGGCTTTACGGGTTCTGCCGGCTTTGCCCGTTACCCGTTAGTTTGTAGTCAGTCTGGTCTGGAATGAAACACCGATTTTGATGGTCCCAATGAACTGCCTTCCCTGTAGCCCTCTGCTTAGTCTTTGATCCCTCGCTGTAGTCACAGGTCCCCCCAGGGCCTCTGAGGTGAAGCAGTTCAGGAAACCGGAAGAAAGGGCTTTGGCCAGGAGTGTTTATAAAAGATCCAGTCCCAAAGCAGATTAGGAGTGGTTTAAGCATGCCAGGGAAGGTTGTCCCCTCTGAATCTAGAAATCCACCACTGCGGCGGGGGTGAGGGGGTCATGCCTGCCTTGCCACGTGCTCCAGCACCCTCGTTAGTGGCACCCAGGGGCTGTGGCTTCTCCTTCTGTCTTACCTTCGATTCCTTTACGTAAGGGTTTGGGGTTTTTTCCTCTGTTTAAAAGGAAAACACAGACACGTCTGGTGCCATTCCTGCTGAGTGGATAATCGCTTGGGACATGGCTATTTACCTGCCCTGAAACCCCCACCCCCCCATAGGGGCCAAGTTGTTCCCTTGACACGCCAACAGGACTCACTTCAGCCTAAGATACTCAGCTACTCCTGCTGGTGAGGCTCCGTCTCGTGGCTGCTCACCTAATGGCATTAGTCTTCCTTAGATGTTTTCTTCTTGCACCTCAGCAGGCCTCTAGCCCAGCGCTTCCTGACTTGGAAAAACAGCACGATGTATCACTACCCCAGCTTTACCACCCACAAAGGTGCTCCAGATGGAGGTGGTCAGAGCCAGTGTCCCACCGGTTTGGCAGTGCCCGCCGGTGGTATTGCAGGGAATGCAGTACCTATCCCCATGCTGGCTGCAGCTGGAGGTGGCCAGGATGACAGCTATGAATTACACCACCTCCTAAACCTACTGCCAGCTAGCCTGGCGCTATCCCAACCGTGGAAGTGGGGCAGAGGAAATGCTGACACCAGACCAAAGCGTACCAGATCTGATTACAAAGAGTCTCTAATTGTTTGTGTTCTGTATTGTGACAATGCAGAAGGAAAAGGAGAGTCCTTGGCAGCCTCTTCAAAAGACTTTCTCCAGGGCTGGTTTGGAAGTGAGGAAAGAAGATTTTTTTGGTTGGTTTTTTTGTTTGTTTTTTTCTTTTTTTTTTCTTTTTGGTATTTGGGCTGCTCTGAGCCTGTGTTGAACCAGCATGGGTGCAGGATGCAAGTAGACATATCACTGGGTAGGTATGTGGACATATGTGCATAAGGACCAGCTACTCGTATACCCCTTCCTCTTCTTACACCTGCTTTTGTCTCAACTTTCTCCACCCCATCATCCCACCTACCCTCCCACGCTGAGGTGCATGCAAACAAGGCCAGTTTTATACATCCCTGTTCCTCTGCCCTTGCTAAAAACTGTCCCTCTCCACCATCTGGTCAGTGCTGCAGCCATCTCGTGCCAACACCTCCCCATCCCCCTCGGGACACCCGCCTCCCTCCCCGCTCTGCTCCTCTGCCACATGGTTGGCCTCCTCGTTGGCTGCCACCACAGCATTTTCGGTGCTGTGGGCAGGCTGGTGGTTGTCACTGCTGTGCTCCTCGGCTTCCTGTACGTCGGACTCTGCTTCCTCAGTGTCGCTCCCACCACCTGCAGAGGGGTTCTTCTCCAGGGGAGGTTCCTTCTTCTTCCCTCGGTTCAGGCAGCAGTAGGTGGCCACGGCCAGGAAGAGAGCGGAGAGCACCACCTCTGAGCCCGCCAGGTAGAAGATCACCTCATAGTTCTTGAGAGCATCGACCAAGCGGCCTGATGGTTGGAGAAGAAATGAGACAGTTAACCTCAGCCTATGCGCTCCTGCACAGACAGCCCAACACAGGCAGGCAGCACCTGCGTTTGGCTGAGAACACATTTCTCAAGGGAAAAGCAAGAAGCCTGAATATCTAAAAATCACCCTGGGCAAGAGCCACACTGCACCACCAGGGCAAGTACTGTAAGAGTGCAGGTTTGGTGTTTTGCCTTGTCTGGACAAGGTTAAATAATTGTGACACACTGATGTTATGGTCTCACGTCATGGTGGGCCACCTTCTTGCCAAGGTGAGATGAGCCTCTGAGGACTTGGCTTGTCCAATCTCAGAAAAGAAACAAAATTTGAGAGGCATTGCTATTTCTTAAGCGATCATGTCAAGAAAACATTCAGAGGGGGAGAAGAAACATCTCTTTGGCAGAGAAATCCCTTTGGCCCACACCTGATGATTTCTCTGTCAAAGAGATGTTCTCAATGTATCTTCTGAATGCACCAGGGCTGGCAATGGAGGGAAAGGTTCCCAGTCCTTAGTGCTGGGGAGCCTGAGCAGCCATCCTGCTGCAGTCAGGATGGGGCCACGGTGACCAGAGGCTTCATCCCAGTCCCGCATGCTCCTGACTGTGCATGTGACCCACAGTCCCTGCTGTGCTACGGTGCATGGCCTGAAACCATCCCTAGGGCACGCTGAGGTGCCTCCCGGAGCAGTCATGGGAAGCATGTGGCAAATTCCTCCCTAGGTGAATGTGCCCCTGTTCACCCAAGCAGGACAGTGAGTGAGGAGCCTGCGTGCATGCGCGTGTGTCTGTGTGTGTGCAGCTTATCCTGTGCCAAACCCTCTCAGCCCCACGGAGTGGGAAGCAGCTCAGGAGGATTACACCAAACAAAGCCACTTTGTTCAACCCCCTTCTTCCAGCCAAGCACTGCTCCCATGAGTCTGAGCCGAGCTGTCAGGTTCGCAAGCACACGCAAGCTTCCCGTACCAGGGGGGTCCTGCAGCAGCGAGTCCCCCTGAGGGGGAAGGTGGGAACCACGACTTGGCTCCCCCCAACACCATTCATCGGTGACCCAGCACCGTCTGCGTCCCATTGTGCCTGCGCACAGTATCAAGGCACAGCTAAACTGAGGCACGAGTGCTAAGGGGTGTCCCCCATCACCACTCACCAGGGTGCCTTGCTCCTTGGAGCAAGGCACTGTTAAATTCTCCTCTCCTGCCATGATCTCTTTGCAGCTGTCTCCAAGACATATTTCTTGACCCTCCCCTGCCTGGGACTGCCAACTGCTCCACAACTTGTAAGATGGGACATAAATTATTGTTAGCATCAAGACGGTCTTCTCTTGGCCACCAATTTTTACTTGAGAGCTGGATGGAGTTGCTGAGGGCAGGTTTTGCTCATAACTGGTGGTATGTGCTGGGGAAAAGATCATTCACACAGAGGTCTTCACTGATGGGCTTTAGCCCACATGTTGCAGCTGAAGTAAAGGAATGCAGGAAGCAACAGAGTGGTTTCTGCCCAGAGATTTGCCAATGGTCTGTCCCTGACCCTTCCTCACAAACCACACATGCAGGGAACTGCAATTAATTTGGAAATAAGCTTTTGGCATGATTTGGCTTTCTCAGACCTGACCAGACCCTTAACAGTAATCTACACCAACCTCTTGGGTGAAGGGTCTTTCCCCATTCAACAGCCTGTTTATGGGTGGTTGGTGGGACATGGGCATTACCAGGGACTGTAGCCTAGACTCGACTGGTTGAGAAGCTGTGAGTGTCTTAATCCTCTTTAAAAAAAGTAACAGCAAATGTCTCAGATGGCTCTACAAACTGTTTTGACTTGATTGACACCAAGACGCCTGTGCCTTGGGATTAGGGCCAACACAAATTGAGATCATTATTCACAGCACCAGTCAAAACACGATGGACACCAAGGAGAACTTGAAAGACTCTTGCCTTGTCCTGCTGAAGACTCTCAAAGGTTTGCCTGCAGCATGGGACTGACCCTACCCGTAACATGATTTTCTGCAAAATTCACAGTGAAGGCAGAGACCAGGATCCCCACATGAAAGAGAGGGAAGCGCCACTCATCAGGACTGAGGGACACTGGAAGTCATGCCACTGGCTATCTCTGTATGCCTGCCATCGCTCAGGTCTCTGAGCAAAGCAGAGAGAGAGAAATATCACTTGCCATCTTCTGCCCCTCCTCAGATTCAGTGTTGTGGTACATGGACTCTCATTTCAGATCTCAGCTTCTAGAGGAAATTTGAAGATGAGAAATAGGGTCTTTTAAGTACCATGCCCATGCCCAATACCTGCAATACCGTGGAAAGGCAGCCAAACAAATCACCTGTGTTTTGCAGTAAGAGACCTACCTGCAGAGGGTGGACCGATGAGCACAGCAAAAGCCTCGATAAGTAGGACCAGCCCGATGGCACTGGAGAACTTCTGGGAGCCAACAATGGCCATCAGCACCTCAAACTGCAGTGCCCCCACCATGCCGTAAGAGATGCCAAAAAAGACGCAGAAGATGACCAGTCCTGTGTAATTGCTAGCCCTGGCACTGCAGATGTCTGTCAAGCCATTGAAGAGCATAGCAAAGCTGAACAGGTACGCCACGTGAGGGCGGACCCACTTCAACCCTGCCACCATGCCGCAGGCTGGGCGGGCAAAGATGTCTATGAAACCAATGATGGAGAGCAAGAATGCAGCCTCTGTGTCTGGTACACCTGTGTCCTTAGCGTAGTTGACCAGCAATATGGGGGGCACAAAGAGACCCAAGACGAGGATGAACTTTGAAATAGTGTAAATGATAAACCCTCGGTTGGAAAAGATACTAAAATCCAGAAGCTTCTTTCCTTTCTTTGGCTTCTTCTTGGCTTTCTTGGCCTTCTTGGTTCCATCAGCGGTGCTGATTCCCTCCTCTGATTTCCCCCCTATGGGCAGCATCTCCTTGGCTTCGTATTTGTCCTGAGCTTTCTCCATCTTCCGCTTCATGCCCATATCCAGGGGTCTCATGACTGCTCCACAAGTGCAGCAGTTAAGCAGAAGGCCCCCCATGATAAGGAACCCTCCTCGCCAACCAAACTTCTCCAGCAGCACTTGCCCCAGTGGAGAGAGGGAGGAAAGGAAGACAGGGCTCCCAGCAGCAGCCAGTCCATTGGCAAGAGGCCTACGCTTGTCAAAGTAGGTGCCCAGCATGATCAGTGAGGGCTGAAAGTTCAATGCCATACCCAGACCTACATGAAGGTGAGAGCCAGGAGGGAGACAGGGAGTGGAAGAACATGAGACATGGTTTGCAACAAGCTGAAAATTCCCCACAGCCTATCCTAGTCCTGAAGTCCCATGATGGGATTCATGTCTTCCTTATAAGACTCTGCTCCTTCATGTTAGTGGTTGCCCCTGGAGAAGACGGGCTAAACCAGCCTGTCTACCTGAAGTGTAGGTAGGTAACTGTGGCCATGCTTAGACAGGACCTGTGCCTTCAACAGGAACTTTGCCTCTCTCCCCTACCACTATATACTGATGCCACCCCAGTTGCCATGATCACTGAGCATCACTTATGTTTTTTCCGTCCCTGTCCTCTCAACCCCAGGCCCTGCCTGTTTAGATCCAGCAGATGCATCTCCCACAGGTGCAACGTTCAGGACTAGATGCCTTCCATGAGCAGGTGCAAATAGGTGAGGGGAGACCTGATGCTGGACATAATGCTAAAGGGAGATAAAACATGGTCTTGGCTCTTCCCCAGGTAAGTCTATGTCCCCCCTGCAACTCCTGGGGCACTCACCTGTCAGCACGCCAGCTGTCAGATAAAGCTCAATGATATTGGTGGTAAAAGATGCCAGGATCATCCCAGAGGAAGCTAGCAGCCCACCGATGAGCATCACGGGCCGGCAGCCAAACTGGTTCACCATGATGCTGCATACTGGTCCTGGGAGGAAGCAGAGGAGACAGAGTAGGAGACAGGACAACTGGGAAGGGGCAGCCAGTCCAAGCAAGGCACTCAGGGAAGATGTAACACTTATGATGGAGATCACTGCTTGGCTGCTTATATACACATCTGTTGGACCTGGCCAAGGAAGAGACGCTGTGGTGTGGAGACCTCTGCTTTGCCCTGCTTTCAGCACCCTGTTCCCTGGGAACAAGAAGGGCTTGGTGTGACAGGGGAAGCACTTCAGCAATGGGAGAAAAACCCATGTTAACTGTCTGAGGCAGGAGGGGTGAGCCCTGAGGTCTCCTGAGCTGAGGAAACAGGGACATGAAAAGCAGCACACTCTAGAAGAGAAGTGGTGGGACAATTGTATTCTGCATGGTGGTTCATTACCAGTCCAGTGAGGGTGAGGAGAGCCCATGGAGACATTGTCTGGGCCCGTAGCAGGGCAAGGAAAGGCATAAGCTGGGAAGGGAGAAGCATATCCAAGTATTACCTGTCCCATAGAGCATGGCCAGCATGATGGAGGAGATCCAGGCTGTGTCACTGTAGCCCACATGGAAATCTTTCATGAGCTCCTTAAAGTAGACACTGACGGCTTTTGGGAAGGCGTAGGAGAAGCCAGTGATCACAAAGCAGCCAAGGAGCACAATCCAGCCCCAGCCACCATCTGGGGGCTTCACAGGAGCTGGGAGCTGCCCTTCCTCTGGGTCAGCTCTCCCCATTGTCTAGCCTTGGAGGTGAAAGGCAGACCAGGAAGAGGTAGGGCAGCAGAGAGAGAGAGAGAGAGAAATCTGTAGGCACTGCAAGAAGAGAAAAGCACAGAAGACAAACATTTACTACAAGGTTTCTCTCCATGCCCACCATCTCCAAGCTCCAAGAGCCTCGCTGGGGGACTACATCATCTCTCTGCACCTTCATCCTGCCAGGCAAGGCAGGATTGCTTCAGGGTGCAAGGTCAAGGTGCAGTTGGGCAGAGGTGGGAAGACCCCTCTGAGCTTGGGGCAGCCCACAGCTCTGTAACCCCTGTGTCAGGCTCAGCCAAGCACGGTCACAGCTCCCAGGTGAGACTGGATAGCTGCATCTAATGTGGTGGGGGATCAGGGTCTGCAGCACTCCACTTGCTCCATATACAGACTTGCCTGCAGGCTGGTGTAAGGTGAGAGCCAGCAACGTGAACCCTGCTCAGCTCCCAAGATCTTCCTTTGAGCTTCTCCTCTCCCGGTCTGCTACAGCTGGGAGCCTTCCAGGACCTGCCCTGCTACAGATGCCTCCAGCAGTGGGGCACAGGAGGTCCATTAACCCTGCTGCTTTCCTCTGGGAGGTCTCTTTGTACAGCCTTCTCCCTCGCCCTCCCTTCCCTGATTTGGGAAATGGGTGAAGGATGGATGAAGGGGGAGATCATAGGCAAACCGGTGGTTATTTGCATGCCAGAGAGATTAGGGCTTTGTACCTACACAGAGGGGCCAGAACAAAGCCTAAGTGGGGAGAAGGAGGGAATTAGAGGGAATGTCTTGTGAGTAGCTCTCTGGGCTGTTAAGCTGCCCAAGAATTTCGCCCCGGTTGGCTGCTGTGGGTATGTTTTTCTCATTTTTCCTCTAGGCACCGGGTCTCAGCCATACCCCTTCCAGCACCATTGGCCTCAGTTTCTTGGTCAGCCAGGATTATTTTTACACCTGTATGCAAAAGCATCACTGGCTCCTAAGTAGCATCAGGCAGGTGTTAGAAAGCAGGTGGGCTTTCTCTATGCCTGAGCTGGGTTTTGCTGGGTCCGGTTTGCCCTATCACTGTCCTGCTGGCAGTACACCCTCAACGTGGGGCCTCTCTCCTCCCAGCTCCCTTGGCTGAAGGACTACAAGATGGCGGCAATGTCCCTATCCCTTGGCACTGGCAGTCGTAGGAAATGCCAGAAGTCACATGCTGACTGGAGACTGCCAATGGGACAAGGAAACTCTTATGGACAATTCACACAGGGCTAGCGCTTGGGAGCTTTGGCTCTGGGTGCGTTTCTCAAGGCAGTCCCTCTTCTTCATGTCCTCCAAGCAATGGGGACAACTTGCCCTGATTCCCATAGCACTGCTGTTGCTCTGCAGGTTAAACAAGTACAAATCCTCTAGCAAAAGCATGGATGGCATAGCTTGGGGCAGTCTGGGAAAAGGGCCCTTGCTTGGCAAGAGGTGGTCCTACCCTGTGACACCCCTAAATCTTGCAGAAAAGGAGAGTGACTGGTCTTTCTCAGGCTGTAGGAGGTTCAGCATGCATATCCAAGGCTGGAAACCAGGCTGGAAAGTGCTCTGAGAGGGGTCTGAAACCATAGTTTAGGGGATGCTGGAAGAGGGACTTGCAAGACAAGACAACTAGGCCAGTTCTGGACCCCTCTGCAAGGGACATGGCACCTGCACCCACAGTGCATCAACATGAGGAAGCACACACTGGTCTTGGCTGGTTGGTTTTAGTCAGGTGCCTGAGTCAAGGTTGACCTGTGGAGGGAAGGGTGGGATCGGAGTCACCAGCCACCTGCAGCGGTCTCCCTCCCTCCCCTCCCCGGGGAACCATTGCTCCTGAAAACACTTGAATGTTTGTTCATGGCAGAACCCAGGTGTCTGCCACCACCACAGGTCCCTGCAGTAGAGATGCCCAAACATTCAGAATCCCATCAGCCATAAAAAAAGGCAGCAGGATCTGGCTCTGAGTGTGGATTGGGCAGCTCTTCTTCTGGACAGCCATATCCTAACGACTCTTGGGCTGAACCACAGGGGCTGGTGCAGGCTACTCCAGCCTCTCCCCTCAAGCCCAGGTCTCAGGGACTGTGGCAAGGGGCAGAGGCACGAACTGAGAATAGGGTGCTATAAAGACATTTTCAAAGCAAAAAGATTCATTATACACTCTCCAGACACCCATACCTTCTCCCTCACATCGTTTCTGGTGTTATCTGGATCACTGGCACCAGGACAGCCAGACTGAACAGTCTTGCTCAGCTTCTGCTATTACCCACCTGCTGCTCCTCTCCCAGCTCCACCTCACTGACAGGCTAGGTACAGCTGTACAAAAGGTGACCTGCTGCAAAAGCACAACGATTTCTTGATCAGCGCTGGTGCTTCACCACTGCACCATCTGCTGCACATAGCTACCTCAAATAAAAGCTCCTGACAACAAACACACCCTGAGCCTTTTTATCCAAGCCTCTCTCCCAGCCTCGCTCTTCTTGATCTCGTCCTGCACAACTCAAATGAATCAATCAAACCATTGCAATCCATCTATTTTTTTCCCCAACCTTCCTAGCAAGAAAATATTTGTCCATCTCTGGCATGCTCTTCAGAGATTTCTGCAGCATTGCCTGTCAATGATGAGTCAACAGCATCTGATTTTGAAGCGCATGTTAGACAAATATCCATCAGTACTCTTTGAGTTCGGAGCTGGATGGGTACCTCCGCAGCAGCCACTTGCTCAGTGCTACATGACTGTAAGGCATGAAGGGGCTTTTACTGGCCTGCAGCTAGATGTTGGCTGAAAAAGATGATGTGCACCAGAGGAGCTCACCTGTGGAGATGCCTCCAAAGCCAATATGCTATAGCATAGCTCTGCTGGAGATTTACCCCAGGTCTGAGCCACGCAGGTCAGAGCTGCCTTGTTCCTAACAGCAGGGTGCATATGCTGGCTCTTCTGCTCACAGCTGCACACAGTGGTCACACTGTGTACCCTGCACCTGCCTTTGCAAACTCTACAGCTTGCTACTATTTTCTCCTCAGTTAAGGAGCTTTATTTGCAGGTAAAAGTACCATGGGTAAGTTCACATGCACCTAAAAGCTCATCAGCATGGGCACCTGCCCTCCCTCGTGCATGACACGTAGGTGGGCCAGAGCAGGCACTCTGTGCCGCAGAGCTAGCTGCAGGTTGGTGCCAGGAGAAGATTTGCACCAACACCAGAAGTCACCAGCCCAGGCTGGGAGGGTGAAGGCCACAGCAGGTCCAGCCATGGCTTCCAGCCCCTGGATGCAGACAGAGCACAGAACAGTGGACGACACCCAGCGACGCACTGCTGTGCCAAGCAAGCTGCATCCAGGAGGGCCCACACGAGTGCTAGGATAGCTCCTTGTGCCTCCACACAGTACAGATGGGATGGGGCAAGGGGTCTGTTTATTAAATGCAAGGGCCAGGATTCATGCCACCAGCCTCCCCAGCCCAGAGACAACGCCCTGGGAAAGCATTTGTTAGAGAATTAAATGAGTGCAGGCCTGGGACAAGCTGTCCCATCGGCAGCCGGTGCCAGGATGCAAGCATCCCTCCACGCTACTGACCTGCCCAACGAAGTGACGATCTCCTGAGCACGGGCTGAGCCTCCAAGGGCCAAGCGCACCTGTCCGCAGCGCTCTCTTCTCCCTCCAGCTGGCAATTCCCAGCTCTGGATGAGGGCACCTGGTTAGATGGTCCCGCTGGCTCTTTGCTCCATGGTGGGCACGCTGTCAGCCGGGCATGGGGTAATGCCTGCAGGAATCCAGTGCCTGTCGAGTGGTCTCTTGTGCTCCTCTCCTTCCTTCGGGGCAACTATGCCCTCGCTAGAGAGCTAATCCCCCTCTCTCTCAGCCTGCTTTCCTCCAGCCCTGATGCTGCACAGCAAAGCCGCCCGTGGCCAACCCGGGGGGGAACGCCCTGCGCAGGGGACCCCCTTGCTTCCTGTGGGTGCAGGTGCCCCACCGTGCTCCCAGCGTGGATGTGGGTCAGCAGCCGCTTATGGTTTCAGGTCGGCAGAGACCGGCGGGTGCTGAGCGGGCAGAAAGCACTTCTCCACTTTTAAGAGGCTTTTCCAGCCAATGGGGAGGAGGTGGCTGCCTGCCTCGGCCCGAATCCCCCGGTAATCCCGCTGCCCAGGGGCTCCTCGGCTTTCCCCCAGCAGAGCGGGGCAGGCTGGCAGGGGGCAGATGTGGAGGGGCTGAGGCAGGAGGAAGCGGGGTGAGGGCACCCCTGGGGTGCTGGTGATGGACCCAGCCAGGAGGGAGGGTGCTGGGGAGGGGGGCAATGGTGGATGAAGGCACAGGCACATGCTTCAGTAGGGGGCACAATGGGGAAAGGGGCCGCTTTCAAAGTCCCCCACCGCTTCCTCAGCCACCAGCTAGAAGGATAGAGAAGCACTGGCGTGGCTCTGCAGGGCATGTGCCCAGCAGAGAGCAAAACCAAGGTGGACTGGCTGAGGAATCACTGCTGTCCATGGCTCAAAGGGTGGCATCCAGCCTGCCCCTGGCAGCTCACGAGCCACCCCCCACCAAAACGAAACCCTGCAGCAGCTGCCACCCAGGAGGGTGTCTGGTGGGCGCCGGGGACAAGCCAGTCTCCAGCCATGCGTAGGGGAAACCATTTTACTTCCAGGGAGGGGGCCAGGGCTCACCCTAGGTGGGATTTCGGGATGGGGGAAGAGAAGGGTCCAGGCTGTAAACCCCCAAAGCCCCTCAGCCCCCACTGCTGTGCCTTGCTGGTGGCAGGGCGGGGGGGGGCCTGTGGTGGCTTTGCAGCACTCGCAGCTGGGGTTTAATTTCTATTAATAAGGCTAATCGGCTAAAGCCCTGGCCGTTGCTCACACTCCCTCCCTCGCCACCTCTCCCTTTGGCCCCCCGACAGAGGGGCCGGGCTGGCGGGGCACCCACAGGCCCCCACGGGGGAGCGTTTCCTCCCCACACCGAGCCACCCCAGGGGCACCCCTAGGGCTCACAGCCTGGGCAAGGAGAAAATGGCTGCCAGGCCTTGTCCTCCTGAGCAAGGCCTGCCAGTGCATGGCAGCTGGGAAGTGAGGACTTGCTGCCCTCCAGTGGCAGGACAGCTGGCGGGGCCAGGAGGTGGCTGGCAGTGGGTCATGCAGCCCTCCTGGTGCCCTCCATGTCGGCCCTGGCCCCTGGGCTGGTGGTTGCCCTAGCCAGAGCCATGGCACTGCGGCGTTCAACACCCCGACCACGGGCAGGCATCGGTGGCCCCAGTGCTGGCGGGGACCCCATGCCCTCCTCCCCCTATGTCCTCTGATCGAGGTGATGTCCCAGCTGCCGGGATGCCTATGGAAGCAGCATTCTCCATTTTATTTTAAAAAAAAAAAAAATCTTTTCCACAGGAAAATAGGGGAAGGAGCAGGGCAGCAGTGCTGGGCACTGTCTCCTGCCCCCACCCTGCCCGAGGGCTGCCCAGCAAGGGAAGGGGCTGCACCGGGGGCGAGAAAGGGCAGATGCTGCTACAAACGGACACAGTTGCCAAAGGGGCCGAGAGCAGAGAGCTGTACGCTGCAGACCCCATCAGCTGGACCACGACGCTGGAAGCCTTCTTATGGCCTCCTGCCTTTGGAGAATGAACCATTCTTCTGGTAGCAAAGGGACTGTTCTGCAAGCGTCCTCTGCCCACAGCAGGGCTAGCAAAGCTTCACCTTCTTCCTGCCAGCACTGCCCTGTGCTGCAGATGATCTTACCCATCCGTCCCTCCGCCTTCAAGACCAGCAGCATCCCCTCTCCCAGGCCACCAGTACCCATAACACCAAACTTCTCCCACTCAAGTACAGTAACAACACACGGGGAGAGGGGGAGGGGGGCAATCAAAAAAGAGCAGCAGGGATCTGCGGCTGGCAAAAGCATGCTAGACAGCCAGCCAGGCGAGATGGGTCCCCATGACCCAGAGAGAAGGGAAGGAAAGGGAAGGGAAGGGAAAAGAGAGGTTACTCCATGAGTGGTAGCACTAGGTTGCTGCCCAGCTGGGGATCACAGCCCGTCACTTGTACACCTCCCCCTTCCCTGCTGAAATTCTCTGCCGTCCACAGACCCACTTCATCGGATGTTGGGTGCCGAGCGGTCATTGGTGACCGTGGGACGTAGCTTGACTGTGGCAAAGGGGTTGGTACCTCTGGAAGGGGAAAGGAAACAGGCAACCGTCAGGAAATCTGCAAAGACCATGCAGGGGTCCCGCTGACCAAGCAAAGGCTATTTAGTCCTGCTGGACAGCCACCTCCATGCCAAGGAGGAGAGCGTGGTAAAGCTGGCTGCTGAGTATATTTTCTCTTTCCCTAATGCACTCTGCTGCAGGTTCCCATGTGGTTCCCCTTGGGCTCTCCTCAGGGCTTCTCACCCTCCCTCTGCCATGGGATGAAGAAGGGACACTAGCATAAGGCTGTCCCTCTACACTTGTGGCCCCTGACCCTCCAAGCAAAGAGTCAGGGAGCAGAAAGAGGACACAGCACCATGCCAAAAACATGGAGACACCAACCCAGCTGCAGTGGGAAGGAAAGCAGGGATTTATGGCAAGTCTTATCTCAACAGACCTGACTTATCAAAGCTAAAAGCCATGTCCCTTATGTCTCAGCCCTTTCCAAGCAGGCAGAGCTGCACAAATCATGTAGCTCCACGCTCAGGCTGCAAGCAGCTATTGCAGCTCTTCCAAGGTGGATTAGAAGGAGCGTGCACATCTGCCCATCTGCTCAGGGTGCTCAGGTCCTACCTGTATTACCAGAGGTAGGAGAAAGCCTTTCTAGTCAACCAGAATGGCCCACCTCTGTGGGCCCACCTCCTGTCCTGGAAGGCGAGTTGTGCATTGCTTTCCTCCAGATACTTCCTGTTCCTCCCACATTTTATAATCAAAAAGACTAAATAATAATAGTATTGTAATAATGCTCCCCCCCCTCTGATGATTCCAGAGCACAGCTCCACACTTCACTCACCGTGGGAAGAGTTCAGGGGGCTGGCCAAATACTCCTGATTTCTGCAATGAAAAGAAAGGCAGCAGTGAGCAATCCAGAGTGGGGAGGGGAACGGTGAGACAAAAGTGGGGCAGGAAACACCGCACACACAGAGGAAGATTTCACAAAACACTTAAATGAGTTATGAGCCCAAGTCCTATCAATGGGGCTCTGACTCCTTATTAATTCAAACTTTGCATAATCCCACAAATTCACCACTACAGATAACACCCTGATTTCTGTGGTGGGTGCTGTCCCTACACCGCAGGTTCCCTATTCCCCTAGGAGACCTCCCTTTGTCTTGGGGAAGAAAGGAGATGCCTCAGATCCCCAAAATGTCGTGTCTGAACAGCACAGCAAACAGTGACAGTCTGAGCTACATTTCACCCTGCCAGCACAGCCAGAGATGCCCCCCTCACATTGCCCACACACCCTGGCAAAGAGTTTATCAACAGTGCCTTCACATGCTTCCTGCACCCACATGGAACTCAAGAGCTGTAGGGCTGCACCCAACCCTACATCATATACTGCTTAAATGTGGACCAGCGTGATGGAGAAAGATGGACCTAGGCCCTGTGGCCCTTATTCTTGGCCTGTAGATAATGATCAGTGACAACTGGCCTGCTAAAGTACGCTGGTTTCTGTAGCTGGTGGCAGACAAGAAAGCCATGTGTGGGTATCTGTTCCATCTGGGAAGTCAAACAGGCACCCATTTGCTGCTGGCTCAACTGGAGGATGTCTTGGGCAGAAGTTTAGAGGAAGGCTGAGTCTTTCCAAAGTTCTAACGAAGCTCAATTTCCCTGCAATGGTCCTCTAAATGTTCTGCATGCTTCATTGCTCAATCCCAGGTCTATCCCCACACTTTAGACCTGGGATTGGATGGAAACCAGTGACCCAGCACGGGGGATAGGCTGCAGAGTCTGTTCCCTCCTGTGTTGTGCAGGCTGAGGCTCCCTGGAACCACAGAGCAGGACATGAAGGGCAACAAGAGTAATTAAATGTTGTATTTTTCAGTCCTTTGAGCCATCCCGTTGCTTGCAACCTTGCGCTGGCTTGGAACCAGCGACCAGAGATGAGGTTTCCCAGCATCCTGTGAGACTGAGCAAGTAAACGCAGGCAGCATCATCCTCCCCTCTCCCAGATCCTCATCTTTAACTGTTCTCAACTTTAACGTTGACTGTCCTCACCAGTCAATTCCCCATAGCTGGAAGCAGTGACAAGTGGAGCCATAAGCCATGGGTTGGACACAACTTGTTCTAAGGCTCTCCAAAATAGCTGTGCTCTCAGCCTTTTCTCCCTAGCTTTTCCCCTACTCCAGTTGTGACTTTAACCCAACCCTTGCTTGAATTTAGAAGAGGAGCCCTTTGAAACTCCTCTCCATTCTCTGAAGGGAGAAGGAGGATGGCATCTCTGTTAGCTGGTCACCCACTCCCAGCCCAGCCTGATCACTCCATGGTCCTACTATTAGCAGAAAGATGTGCTGCCCCGGAGCCACCAGAAATCAGGCTGGGAGGTCATGGAGAAAAGGACTGAACTGAAGGGTCCCTGGTGAGCAAAAAGAGAGAGAAGTAAGGAGGGCAGAGGTGGAAAAGCAGTCCCCTGGGGGAACAATGCCAGGCACTGTGGATCTGCACACACAAGGCTGATTGTCAGGGGCCACCAGGACATGGCAGCATGCGAACAGACTGGGTGAGAAAGGCCAGTACTAACAACACTCCTTAGCTCAGGAAGGGAGGAGGTCACACACCAACATCTGGAACATGGGTTTTTTTCCTCAACAGGCCAATGCAGAAAAGGTGTGCCTTGGAGGATGAAAGTCAGACATGGCCCACTCCACACACACCAGTCACTCTTCCTGCGCTCACCTTGGAGCCAGAACTGACCGAGGTGGCCACCCCACTCTGGTGACTACTGGCATCCACTGAGAGGGGAGGTGGGTTCGGCAAACTGGGCTGGGCAGCAGCAGCCCAATAATTGCTAGAGGAAGGAGTGCTGGGCCGGTCCAGGATGTCATCCATACTGTGACTGCTTCGCAGTGGGAAGGACCTGAGCAAGAGGAGAAGACAGTGGGGTGAGAGTCAAAGAGCAAGGAACAGGGAGCAGCACAGGTGCTAGTCACAACATGTATCTATGGAATGTCTCTGGAGAAAATACACATGGCTTGGACTGGCCCAGTCACAAGCACCTTTGAGAATACATTGTGGGTGTTAGGGGAGCCACCCAGGGTAAGCTTGTGAGATCTCAGGGCATGGTGAGCCTCTCAGCAGATGCTCCAGCACGGGAGCACTGCAGGGCACACCCCAAACAGGTACACCACTGGTGTTAGTGTCCTACCAGGAGCCACTCCAGCTCCTGCCTGGCCAATTGCTCTCCTGTTACCTGGTGGCTGGCTCCTCCATCTCCCTCGCATCCTCCAGAGGCTTGACATAAGCTTCGGGGAACCAGCCGCATCTAAGGTACAGGAACAGAGATGAATGAGGCCCAGGCAACCATGGTTTGTGGTTCTTCAGAACCAGCTGACCAACACTTTTGATCTATACCCATCCCATGTATCAATCAAGCCGCTGCTGTCACTACCACGTGTGACAGGGTTTCTGCACATAGAATCATAGAATCATTAAGGTTGGAAAAGANTGCACTCCCAGCTCCTTTTCTGCTGGGCAGCTTTCCAGCCACTCTTCCCCAAGCCTGTAGCATTGCATGGGGTTGTTGTGACCAAAGTGCGGAACCCAGCACTTGGCCTTGTTAAACCTCATACAGCTGGCCTCTGCCCATCGATCCAGCCTGTCCAGATCCCTCTGCAGAGCCTTCCTACCCTCGAGCAGATTAACAATTCTGCCCAGCTTAGTGTCATCTGCAAATTTACTGAAGGTGCACTCAATCCCCTCATCCAGATCACTGCTAAAGACATTAAACAAGGCTGGCCCCAACACTGAGCCCGTGGGAACACCGCTTGTCATGGGCTCAGTCTATCACCCCTAGGTGGGGCGCAGGGTTATTGTGGAATAGTCCTTGAGCTTGGAGCAGGACTTGCTTATCTCAGAGGCTGTGCACAATGTCTCCTACTGGGAGCAATGCTGGTGCAATCCAGGAGGAAACACTTTGACTGAGCATGGTCTCCAAGGCCAGCACACAAGGAAGTTGTGGAAATCCCTTCTCCTCAGGGCAAAGCAGCTCCACCCCAGAAACCTCTCAAAAAGAAAGGCCCTGCTTTTGCTCATCTTACATCTGAGTGCGAGCTTCCCTGCAGAGCATGGTGCAGGGATGCTGTGTGGAACAGGGCAGGCTTTGCACACGTGTTGGCCAGCAGCGCCACAGGGAATAATTCAGTAAGTGCTGGGTGCTGCAGTTTCCACGCTCTCTCTGTTCTGGAGGGCGCAGTGGCACTTACGGTGTGAGCCGAGAAATGCCAGGCCTCTCAGGTAACTCCAGCAGTTCACGGCCCCAAGCTGGGTCCCATGACAGGAGTCAGTCAGTCGTGCAAGCTGGGAGGGGATCGCTGCATCCCTGGCTCTTCTACCCAAAGCCCCTGGAGCTTTCTCAGGCAGCTCATCCACACTCACCCTGCCTCACCGCATCTCCTCGGCTTGGAGACCCCCCCATGCTAGGCATAGCCCATGACTGAGGACACGGCAATGTCCCACCCAGATGGTGAGTGAGACACAGTGCCCTGGCCACACCAGGAGGGGATGGGGGAGATAATTTCAGGCTTAAGCCTCCCAGCTCCAGACCCAACAAGCCTGCATCAGCCTGCCAGGACGATTTACAGCACCGAAGTCACATACATGGATGAGCCCTCCAGCTTGCCATACAGCCAGCCATTCTGCGCATCTGGCATCAGCACTGTGATGACATCCCCGGGGTCAAACCGTAGCAGGGTCCGGTTGGTGCCCGTCACATGAGGCACAATAGCCTGCACTCTCACCATGCTGCTCCTCCTCTTGCCTTCACTGCTGCTGTTGGCCTCGCCAAAGGAACCCAAATGGGAGGTACTGCTGGTAGGGAGCAAACCTGCAGGGAGGCATCAGCAGGGTCTGGCTGGAGTCCAGCATCCTCCTACAAGACCCACACCGCCTCGAGGGACCAGCGCTTCCCCAGTCAAGTAATTATCCTAGAGGAGTAGATGGCCTTTCTCTGCAGGCAGAGAGCAAGGCATAGCATGAGAAAAGGTAAAACATTAATCTTCCAGGAGAAAATCAACTCAAGCTGAAAACACTTGCTTTGCACTATGTCATCTTTGGCCAGATGTCTACGGCACAGGTGCTGCCTACTAAATGACTGGCTGATGTCCCTCTTCCCACCCCTGCTAAAGTAACCAAGAATCTGGGCAATTTTCCATTCTCCCCACCTTTTTCTTTTTTTTTTAAAAAACACTTTAAGCCGAAATTTTTCAGAAAGGAAAAGCAGGTGAGACATGAGGTAACTGCCTGGGTTTTGTAGGGCAGGGTAATATTTTACCTGGTAGCGCAAGAGAAGGTACATTACCAAAATGGGAACTCCAGTAAGAACCAGCCCTCATGGTTCAAGGAGCCCCAAAAATTGCACACCTGTGGGTTCCCCCCTCACACAGCCAGCCAGGAAACCTCGCCTTGACCTGGATGGACCCTGCTCTGAAGCTTGTGCTCACTCCTTGCTTCATTCAGCCTTGCCTTCCCCAGCTCCCAGCTGCACTGTCCTCTCACCATGCCCAGGAATGTGGCTGAGGACCAGTGGTCTGATACAGTGGTGGTCCCTCCCCAAACCCAACCCTGTTCCCAGAGAGGCCCAACTGCCGTGTCTCCCCACAGCGTTGCTCCTGGACGTGGGCCATACTGGCTGATGGTGTCCTCCGCAGCAGTCGCCTGGAGGGCTCTGGTTGAGGAGACAGTCTCATTTCTGGAGGCTCCGGAGAGAAGACGCTGGATCTACTCCCAGCCATGGGAGAAGCAAAGTCCCCAAGGGGTCTCTGGGGCTGTTGGAAGGAAAGGAGGCTGAATCCATGGGGGCTGTGTAAAGGGGGAGATGCTCTGAGAGATACCCAGTCCCTCTCAGAAAGCCAAACCCAGCACATTCCCTCATTGCAGCCCATACACATGCTTCCCTTCATCTTGGCCAGGAAAGGCCATGGAAGCTGGTCAAGGCAGCAAGCACCACGGTCGGCCAAGGACAGGCCTTGCCCTGCAGCCTGAAAGGGACAGCTGCAGCCTCGCCACCACCAAGGCAGAAGCTGTCTGAGGGCTTCTCACCATCTCGAGATGGGTGGGGGTGAGCCGGCCCGATGGATAACCCTGGCCATGGGAGGCTGCGAGACGCCCCTGCGAGTGGCTGTTTGAGGGGTTGCGGCTGGCCTCCAGATGCTCCTTCCACTGCGGTGCCTTGGTCTGGATCACGCCCCGGGCCTGGGGAGAGAGAGGAGAAGAGGGGGTGACGGACAGGACAGAAGAGCTACAGAGGGAGCCAAGGGCTGCCACGTGCATTAGATTAGGGACCAGGTCCTCCCACAATTACGTTTGTGGGAACGGCTAAACAGTGCCCCACAGAGTGAACTTCTAGGATGGCTCCCTCCAGCAGAGACCCCGTGGTCCCAGTGATCCTGCCATAAACATCTAACATGGCCTTTCCCTCTCCCATTGCTCACACCCCCAACTAACCCCATGTCAGCACCTTCCTCACCCTCCGCCATGCTCTCCCAGCCTCGTACTGTCCACCTGGACCCCACAGCAAGAAATGAAACAGTTTCCTGCCCAGGCCATGCACAGATGCTGCCTTCACCCAAGGGATGGCTCAGCCCTGGCTCCCTCCTGCCTGCATGGCCCCCCTCCAGCCATGCTGCCTGCTCCCCCAGCTCTGCTCCCTGGCACACCAGGGCCGTACTCTGCTGTAAAACTGGAGGAGGGTGTTGTAGAGCATCTGGTGCTTTTCAGCCAGGAAGCGGTAGCGGCGTTTCTCCTCCAGCTCAGCCTCCCTCTGACTCTCAGAGGCGAACGCCTGCATCTCTGAGCGCAGTCGCATCACATTCTCCTGGACCACGGGGGAAAGAGGGAGGAAGGGATCAGTGTAAATCCAGGAAAGTGGGCTCATACCACACACAGCAGGGGAAGGGGTGAAATGGATCATCGTGTCCACCAGCTTCCCAGTCTGCTCAGAGCAGCTAGAGCAGAGTGCCAGGGACCAAGTCCTTGCTCACTGAGGCTTGCTAAGTGAGGCAAGGGCTTGGCAGGAGTGAGCACCACAGGTCAACAGCAACCTGTAGAAAAGGAGTTTCCTCCTTCCCAGATAAGCCTGCTCCCTTTTGAACATTGGGGTCAACTGCCTGGCTTTGAAGGAAAGACAAGGTTGCTCAGAAATCAGTCCTGGCGCTCCAGATAAATCACACAGTTCTTTTTCCAACTCCCCTTCCTCCAATCACTGCTCACCTTCATCTCCCAAACATTTTTATCACGGGCCCTCTCCATTCTCCACAGCTCTGCCATGCACTTATCCAGGTTGGTGGCTCTGCGCTGGTACTCCAGCTCATACTGCTTCTGGCTTTCCTGCCAGGGAGAAACCAGGCTGGGTGAGGAACTGGCAACCCAGCCACACTGTGATGCAGCAGGTGTCCTGCTCTGATGGGTGGCTGAGCATCTGAGTCCCCCTGAAATCAGGCTTCACCTGGACCTCTTATAAAAAGTCTTTTTACCTTCCTCTTCATTTTGAAGGGCCCCCGAGTGCTAATGAGTCTCAGGAGCAAAACCTGGCACTCAGCTCCCCCAGCACTGGCAGCAAGCCTCCAGGCCTGCCTCCCTCCATGACACTACCCACCGGCATGGCCAGCTGGGCCACAACAGCACAGGACCCACACCCATGCAAAGGCTGTGGTTTGGGGAAGCTGGGAACTCTGCTTTTGGGATACCAAGTCTCTCAGCCCCACTGAAGCATTCAGCAAGTCCCACTGCACAAAGAAAAACAGTTGCCCGCTCTCTTTAGCCCTCCATCATCAGCCAGACTAGGAGGGGTTTGTCCATGAGGAGAGAAGAAGATAAGGCCCCCTAACTCCTCCTGAGGAAAGTTAAGGAAACACCTCAAGTGCTCAAGTGAAAGCCCTTGGGTAGAGAGGAGAGGGAAACCAGGAGGGTTGAGGAGGAGAAGAGAGTTCATCACTCACACTGATGAACTGCACATCCATTTTGGTGTTCTTCTCCATGTGCTGCAGCAGATCCACGTGGAAGGTCTGAGCCTGGAAGAGGCAGAGGACCCATCACCCTCATCCCTTTGCCATATGGGGTGAAGGGGTGGCTCGCAAAACTCACAGAGCTAGTGACTCCTTTGCCACCTGGACTCCATACAGAAGCCAGAAATGGGCACATTAGTGCTACTGTGGAGTAGCCCTGCAGCCTGGGGGCCAGCACTCAGCACCCACCCAACCATTAAACCCCGAGCTTCGGCACAGGCACAAACAGCAGTGGCTGGAAGGGTTAGCATCACCTCCAGTCCTGTCCCACCACTGCCATCCAGGGAAAAAGAGGGTGGCCTCACCACATCTTCAGATCCAGACATTGCTCAGCCTGCCAGGCACCTGCCACCACCACGCTTGTGAAGAAGTGGTAACAGTCCACCAGTGTCACCAGACATTGCACAACAGCCACGCTCTGGGCATGCCAGCTCTGTAACACACCTTTGTCACGTGCAGCAGGGAGGCAGGCACCTGTCCGCAGGCGTGTCAGAGGGCAGGAGATGGGGCAAATCGGGCAAACGCCGGCATGCTATGGTTAAGGAAGTCCCTTTTTTCCCCACCTGCACCAGCTGCTGGGAAAACCACTCACCACAACTTCCATATCAGAGCTCAGGAGTCTCTGTGTGTCGGACATCTGCATCAGAATTTCACCTTCAGGGAAAGAGACAGGAGAGGGTGGAAAAATCCCGCAGCCATTTCCTTGCACACCCAAGGAGGCAGACCAGTAGCGTGTGACTCAGGCTGATGATATACGGGTGTGAAAGTCCAACAGATATCACAACGCACTGCTCTCTGCACCCTTCCTCCCCAGGGCTCAGCTCTGCCACTACTCCCCAGGCACTGCCAACGTGAGTTGCTCCAGGCCATGAACCTGCCAGACCAGCACTCTGCTACAGCCCATGGTGCTGGCAGGCAGCCTTGGCTCTACAATGGGCTCTGGGTGCTCTGCTGCAGCCCCTACGAGCCCCATTTGCACCCCCAATGGCACCTCAGCTACGGTGAACGGTTCTGGCTGTGCTACAGGAAAGTAGCTACAGCACCCGCTGCTGACGCTGTGTGCGGTCCCGCTTCACTGGTGTTGGCATTATGAAACCGTAACGGGAAGAGACTGATGACAGGGAGCAGAAGAGTGATCTGGGTGGTGCAGATGATAGTAGGAGTCTGCAGAAGGGACACATCTGTTGGAAATTTTTTACTAAAATGTTAAGTATCAGAGCAATTCCCTGAACATATTTTCAGCAGCCATCATTAGGCCGCAGAATTATTTGCGCTGCTGACTGTAAGACCCTCGGCTCCGAGCTGCCGTTTCAACTGGCTGCAGGCTCACGAGGGCAACACCCTGTCAGCTATTGTCAGCCCATGCTCTCTGGCTTTTCCCTCACACCTGCAAGGAGGAGCAAAATAGTTTCTCCAAGATGAAAACTTGGGGGCAGTGAAATGAAATGAGATGAAATCTCAGGGTAGGATGCCTCAGCAAGGACTGGTTTCCCACAAGAGGTCCATCACTGGAGGTCCATCCCAGGAGCCAGGCTCAGTCATTGATCTCAAAAACATACAGGGGAGAGTGCTGGGGCCTTGGGGATATTCAAGAATACATGATAAATTTGACTCTTACTGCCTGGATAGGGCCTGGTGCTGTGAGACACCATTTAGAGGAGCTGTTTTCCTTCCCCCAATACCTGGAAAGGGACTAGGTAAGGGGGAAGGACAAAAAAAAATGTAACTGTGGCTCATCACAGGACAGAGGATGGTGAGCGGGAGAGCCTTACCCAGCATGTGCGAGGTGGAGCTCTGCAGTGCTTGCTCCCCAATCTTCTCGATCGCCTTAAAATACACTTCAGCCGCTTTGGATAATGCTGTGAGGAGAGGAGAGGGGAGGTAAGGATCTGGCCTGCCTTCCTACCGTCACCAGCCTCAGCAAGCAGCACACAGGACAGACACCCCCTGGTACCTCGCCTATAGGCAAGGGCACCCCATCTCTCCCCATCTGTGCCTAATAACAGCAGCAGGTCCTGGAGCAGGAGAAAAGTGAATAAGAGCAGCTGAGGGCATGCCATGGGGGGGGGGACCAGCAGCCTTGCCCTGGGCGACAGCAGTCCCTCTTGATGCACAGTGGACACCCAGGACGGACAAAGCAGCACAATCTGGAGCCTGGGCCATGCAGGACCCCACTCACCATGAAAGGCACGCAGGTAGTTGTTCCCCAGATACACCAGGTTCTCCAGCGCAGGGTTGAACTGCTCCAAGATACTCTGTGACCAGGCAGAAGCATGTTAATGCCAGTTTTCCCCACGCCCCAGAGACCTCAGCAAGTCGATGCCCTCCTGCTGCAGTTTGGCTGAGTGCGGCCGGGACCCAGAGAGCTCCCCCAGCTACGACACTGGATGGCCATGGTGATGTACAGCCGTGCACAAAGTCAACTCCCTCCATCGGAGGTAGCTGGGACCTTCGGCTGCCCCGAGTCCTCTCCAGACAGCCAAGAGAGGAGCAATGCCAGAGGACAAGGTAGCTTACTGGAGAGCCAAGTGGTCACCTGAAGATGGCTTTCACCCAAGGCCCCACAGCTGCTGCAGACAGGGGAGTATCTGCAAGGGGATCTGAGCAGCCTTTCCCCTCACCCTTGAGCCTGTTGGGGTGAGGGCCACTGCTAATTATTCAGGCGTGAACATGACTTTTTCCTGGCCAGTATTTGGTGCACTGCCAGAGTCAGCAGCTCACTAAGAGAAGGGATGGACTGCTTCAGACCAGCCTCTCTGCTCTTACCTGCTATATGTATCAGAGGTGTTTATTGCCCACAGCAGAGAAGACCAGAGGCTGGAATAAGCATTTCCCCCGTCTCCCAGCCCTCACCACCTTGGTGCAGCACTGATGTGCGTAGGGAAGCTTCGTGAGATCAGACTGCTCTTTCCAGCAAAGGGTAAAACAGCTTACTGAGTTCCAGCTTCCAAGGCATGTCACCCTTCACAAAGGCTGTGTCCAAACCACCCTGGTTGCCCAGTTCTTTCCCGGATCTGCCTTAAGACCCACACCACACTCCCCTCCTGCCAGCTGCCTGCTCTCAAACACAGCCCAAAGCCCACAGGAGCTGCTACAGTTCAGCCTGGGGATAGATCCAGCCCTCGGCTGTCCGCCCTTCAAGGGAGCCTTTGGCAGAAAACAGCTCTTCTCCTCCCACCCACCCATCTCCCCTAGGCAGACAGGAACAGCCTCTGGCGTCGGCACTCACCTTATAGATGGAGATGGTGGATCTGTAGGACAGGTCCATCCCCAGAGCCCTTTCCCTCTCCTACAGAGAAGTAAGGAGCAAAGGAAAGCACAAGGTGCTATACTGGCCCGGAGGGCTCTGCTTCTGCAGAGCTGGCTGGATGGAAAGAGCCCGTCACTGGCAAGGTAGGACAGCAGGAAGACACAGACGTGGTACAAAGGGAATGGAGCACTACTGGAGTTTAATAATTCACCAGCCGAGAGGCTGGAACTTGATCTCTGGAAGTAACCAGACTCTGGGGGGAGAGGAACCCTGCGACAGCCAGCAAGGGCATGTGACTGCCTCCTTGAATTATTGATTGCTGGCTTGGCACCCAGCTCTCCCTGCCCTGACACCTGCGGAGCCAGCCACCTGCCACAGTAACCGCCTTATGGCTCACTGCCTCCGTCACTGCCAGCCCGCTCGGAGGCGGCTCGCTCAGCCTCACTGTGCCAGCAGAGCATCTTCAGGTCCCTCGCACGCAGCTTGCGACCGCAGGCAGCAAACAGCAGGGGCTGGGGTGAAACGTAAGGAAAGCTCAGAACAGGTTTCACCTCTTCCCTGCCCGCTATTCCCCCACCCCAGGCCTCAGCCCTCTGGCTCTTAACATCCCTCCCACTCCGGGTCTCAGTGAGACTCCCTGACGGCAGGCAATGGCTTGTGCCTGAACCCTCCTGCTCTCCCTGCCTGTGTGCGAAGCCCGAGCACAGATCACCCCAGGAAGTCCCTGCAGACGGTACAGGCTTACAGAGGGGAAAAAGTGCAAGCCAGGGGTAAAAAGCAGAAAGGAGCTCATCTTCCCTCCATCCCAAGATGTGGGGTTTTGATTTTCCACAGGAAGGTATGCCCCTCCATTATGTACAATAAAGAAAACCTTTACTCCGCATTAAAAGCCCCTTAATTCCACAATCTCATTTGTGAAAGTGAAGATCAGAAGGCAGGTTAATCAGTTTTTAGCCCTATTCATGACTCAGCACCCACATTCCTGCCAGCAGCATCCCTTAGGAATTGGTGGGCACCAGGTCCAGCAAGCCTGCAGCAATTACCTTGTCCAGGAACCACGTGGGGATACCAAAGTTAAAGCCCGCCTCCAGTCATTTGTATCCTGAGGGTTTTCCCTGTTCCTCTTTTTAGACCAGACCAGCTCCAAGAGGATTCTCACACGGGAGCTGGTCCAAAGCCTCTCCCCTGGCTGCAACTGATAAGCCCAGCACGCAGCGTTGTGCTTCGTGGGACAGCCAGCCATTCACACCACACACACGCTCCCAGGGCTGGCTGCAGCCCAGACAAATGGTATAACCCCGTGTCTCAAGGAGCCCAATTCCTGATTTTCTACCTGTAAGAAATTCGGAAGCTGCAAGCTCAGAACTCCTCCGAGACTTTGTAAGATGGAGAGAGAGACAAGACAACCATGGACTGCATGACAGCGGAACCAAACGCAAACCTCTCTTTATTTCAGGTCATGTCAGTTTTGCATAGAAGCACTGCTCACAACAGCAGGCCATCCACTCGAAAGCAAATGATTAAGAATTCAGTTTTTCAGGTGACTCCTCAAAACGCCTCCAAATAAGATACATAAATTACTTATAAATACAAAAATCTACTGCAGAAACAAATAGTGTAGCATTCACAATGGAATTTCCAGCGGGAAAAAAAAAGTAAATCCAAATTGTCACAGGATCAGCTTCTTTGGTGGGAACTGATCTCAGAGCATTTCAATTCCACATTAAGAATAAGAAGAAACAATCTCTCTACCAAGCCAATGCTACTGTCCCTCATCTTGAGCTTGCTGCGAGTGAAGACAGGCTTCCACATCTCAGCCCTTGAGCAAAGAGTAGCACAGCGAGTCAGGTGGCACAAAACAGTCTCTGGGGGGGATCTGCTCCCACCCTGGGCACAGTCAGAACCTGTGTTGCCAGCCCATCACGGAGGGGAAAGAGGAAAGTGCTACAGAAGACAACTGGCTCAGGAAAGGTTCCCCCTTCTCCCAAGGCCAGACACAACATTCTATGTCATATTTACTGCAAAAAGTTGCAGCGTTTCTGCTCCCCTTCAAACCGGCTGTGTTGAGAGAAGAAGAATCCCTTTTCCCCATACGACACACTCTGAAAGACCTCGGCCCCAGTGGGCCAAGTAAACCCCAAAGCTTTATGTGGCCTTGGCCCATTCTGCGACATGGGGAGGTGCACAGTGCTTTCCCGTGCAGCACTGGAGGTGCAGCATAGACAGGAGACAGACTCCAGCTGCTACAGCTCAAGACAGGTAGGTGGGAGCTCTGGCTTCTGGAAAGGGCTGTGTGGTCAGGGAGCAGGGCAGCAAAACTGAGCACAGCAGCAGAGATGGGGCTACAGTACAATACGAAGATAACTGTCAGCACTTCACAGCTGTCAGGGAATGCATGGGTGTGTCCTGGAACACATGTGTATGTGTGCTGCTGTCTATTAAATATCATTAATTCCTCATCATTATTAGTAGTAGTCCCTCCCGACCTCAACATCTTGGTTCAAGGGCAAATCCGAGCCATTTCAGTGCCTGCTGCTCCTTGCCACGGGGATGCTGAACAGGAACCTCCCAGTCAGTCATCGGCAGAGATGTTGCACCAGCTGCTCAAACTGCTCCCGCTGCTGGTAGATGTAAAGCTGGGTGTCCCAGAGAGCGTTCACCAGCACGGTGTCGTTCACCTCGTCCAACATGACCTCCGTGTGCAGCTGAGGGCTGAGCCTGCATACGGCAAGACAGCGTCACCAGCCGGGCACAAACAGGAGCCCGACCAGGCAGCAAGCACGCCAAGCACAAGACTTGTGCGAAGTGGCTCCCGCCAGCCTGGGCATTCGCTTCCCCTTATCTAGCAGGCTTGCAGAGCGGAGGCCTTCCGCCTCCTTCAAGGCACAGCCACGCTCAAGGCTGAAACTCAGTTCAGCAGCTGCACCATCTAAGGCACGAGCCTCAAAACACACCGTGCGTGGTGGAACAGGGCAGGATGCACATTCCCTAAGGACCCTGTTAGACAGCATCCCCCGAGCCTCTGCTAACCGACCCCAAACAGGGCATGCTCGGTGCATCAGCTCACAGAGCGGGCCGGGACATCCTCCGATATGTCACCGAGGCATGAGGAAAGGGGGCAGGGGGACAGGTCTGGGCAGGCATGCCGCTGGAAGGGACACCATTTGGGATGACGCATGCCACAGCCAGGTCTGAAGTGAGAGGGCTAAAAATAGTTCTGTACGGAGAGTGGAAAGGAAGCTCCTACCGGAAATATGGGACATCCGTCATCTCGCACCAGGCCCTGGCACGATCCACAGCTGGGCCATCTGCGTCAGTGCACTGCAGGAGAACCAGGCCCACAGTTAGAGCCTGACTGTCGCACTGCTCTCCCCCTGCCTGCAAGAGGCTCCCCTGGCACCACCACGTCGAACTTGCACAAGCCACAGAGGGAGAAGGAAAACCAGGAGCAAGTGCATTCTGGATGGCAATGTTCACCACCAAGGGTGGGGTGGCTTTTTGTTTGTTTTTTTAACATAAGAACAGTGCTCCTGGATCCTCGTGACACAAGAAATTGCACCCTACAGATCCTCCATCCGTCACAGCACTGAGTGATTCCCTTAAAGAAACCACCAGGATGATCTGAATCACAGCCTGCTCGGGATTTCATCTCTATCCATTTCTGTCCAAGCCCAGTATCAGTAGAGCCTGTGATTACTGCAGGCTTTCTGGGCTATCCTAGGACAGCTTCCCTGGGAGCCCTGAAATAAATGAAGGGGGAAGCAGACCTCTCTGGATATTTTCTGGCTTTCGGAAGCTAAGAGGAGATAAAGAGACAGAATTAAGATTATAGTCAAAACCTCAGTTCTGACCTTTCTGGCTTTCATTCATTGGGAGTGTTTTCGTGTACAATATTTAATGAGTTTCTTTCTGAAGCACCCAAGAGCTCCTAACCACAGCTCTGAACTACTGCTTTTTATTAGCGATACGCCCACTTCTCTAGCATTTGCTAATTTCCCTAGTGGGGATAACAAAGCTTTTCTAAAGAAAAATGAATGCTGTTTTCTGAGGCATGATTTTTTTGGTCCAGGTTGCTCAGATGATAATCAATGCTCCCTGGAATGATACTGAGTTTCGTAACTCACACCTGCTAATGCTCCTAGGGGTAACTGACCGCCATCCCGTCCTCAGCTCTCCCACACCTTAGCTCCTTACAGCTGCAGGAACTGCACCTCCCTTGGCACTTGAAACCCCAAACAGGCAGAGAGGGCTTCAGATCTGCTGTGCTCCTGCAATTCCTAGGTTACCCACTACATCCAATCCTTGAACCGGCCACGGTCGGAACAGTTCCAAGGAAAGCGAGTTTTCTTCCAAAAGGAAGAAGCTGAAGACTGGAAACCTTTGCTCTCTCCCTCCAAGCAGTCCCAGGAATCTTCCCCCATCCCCTGCTCACAGTACTCACACAATCCACCACCATCTTGCCAAGCTCCCTGGCCCCAAAGACAGTCTTCGCCAGCTCCCAAGGATTAGAGGGGCGGAAAACATCCACAGAGCTCACTGGGACCTGCGGAGGCTTCCCTGTCCCCAGGGAGACCACCAACCCCAATTTTCTTACTTTCTGCTTCTGACCCTGTGGACAAACAAAAGATTTGTTTGCAAAGACCAACAATTAAGGTGGCGCACATCTTTCACAGCGGTCTTGGGGAAGCTCTGAAAGCCAAGGTAAAAGGCTCCGGTAGCCTTTTGTCTCCCCATCCTACCCCCTTAGTACTACCTGGTGAGGCAGGTACAATCTATGTGACTTCAACAGTTGCACTGTTCTGTCCTTTACAGCCCTGGCTGTACTCAAACCCATGGGATCACCCAAAGACGAGTCCTAGGACCAGATGACTGTGAAACTGCTCAACTCTTTCAGTCATTTTGGCTACACCCCTCCTTTTTCAGCTACAGGGAGCAGTAGCTGCCAAGTCAGCTACTTTAGTCATCTTTCTGAAGAACGTGCCACACCACAGAAGGCATTCACTCTTCAGCCTTGCAGAGTGCCCTACCATTGTCTTCTCCATTTATTTCTGGGCAGAAAAAGGCCCTGCAGAGCTGCACACATGACCATCAACTGAATCACCCTTGCTCAAAGTAGCAAGGACAGGCTGATGGGGCTGCCTCCCCATCTCACACACTTGTCAGAAGAGGTATTCCACCTCTCAGCCACCATTCCCAACACGTGTCTCCCTCCATACGCTCTCCTCCAGGGTGCTGCACTGCTGACTTATTTATCCACTAGAGAGGCACCCATTCCCAAACCCTCTTCCCCTTCAGTGGCTGAGACAATAAAGCCCCAGTTACCAGTCAGGGCCAGGATTTCCCTCACCTTCTTGATCAGAGTCTTGTTGTACTCATGGATCTCCGTCATTGCATCGAGGGTCGGGTTGTTGGCTAGCAGCCCACCATCCAGAAAGCGGCCTATCGGCCGGAAATAAGTGGGAGCCGCGCCGCTGCAACGGGCAGCACGCCATACAAGTTGGTCTGGAGGGAGAGAAAGCATACGGCCTCTTGCAGCAACTTTCCAGTGTGCAAGAAGCACCCTGCCTTCACCAACACAAAGCAGGAGGGCTTGTAATCCCAGAAGACCCTGCTCTAGATAGTTGTGCCTCTTTCTCCCAACAGTAGGCCCTCTGCTTAGATGCACAGGATTATTCTGGAGGGCTTTAAAAGATGTTCTCACCGCTTTCTATGTATCCTGGGTCAAATTCACTCTCTACCAGCTTCACTGCTGCTATACTGAAGGTGAACCAGGTATGCTTGCCAGACAAAGAAAGAAGCAAGCTGGAGGGGGCTGCATGCTTCAGTTACACAGCTTTTGACTGTACGCAGGGCTCTTCTAGCAGACCCCTTCCTCATGAACCTTGCTAGCCAGCCCCTGCTCCTGGTACAAGAGAAGCCAAGGGAGGAGGAGAGAGGAGAAAAGGGAACCATCACTAGGACCGAGCTGCAAGTCAAGATCAGGGATGAGCCATTGCTGGGACACCCCAATTTTCAGACCAACGGGAGGAAGAACAGGAGATCTTCTGTCTCTGAGGGACAGCCCCCTCTCCTGCCAACCAGCTGGACTGCTGTGTGCCAGCATTTACCTTCTGGCCGAGTGAGTGGTTTGAAAGATGCGCTTGTCTTGTATTCAGTGGGGGTTTTTGTCTCTGGTACGGGGTAATTCCGGAAAAGGTGGAGCTCCGCTGGCTGCCGGTCACACAACGTCCCTGTCACCAAAACCCTGGGGGAGAAGACATGACAGAATAAGAGAAAAAATGGAAAAAACCCCCCCGTACTTATGGCTTCAAAAGTCTGCACATCACACTCCTCCAGATCTGCTCCAAGGATAGGCTGAGCATCTCTACTGAGAGGGGTCTAGAGCACACTCAGGAGAGTATCAACCAGTGCAGCCCCAGGCAGGACTTACTTGGGTTTTTGGACATCTGTCATTTTGGTGTTTTCCCCAAATTCCTTCTTCAAGAACTCATCCAGGGGCTCCGACTCGTAGGGCCGAGACCCCCGGAACACCATGTCCTTCATGCGGAAGTACAGGCAGCGCATGTAGTCCATGGACTTCCCTGAGATGGGCAACAGCATCGGCAGAAGCAGGGGGTGGGAGGAAGGGCAGGCAGAACAAACAGCACATCAGAGCTGGGACTTTCCAGGACCAGCAGGAGATGGGAGGCACCACTCCCAATCCCATCCCCTTCCCAGGCTGAGTGTCATCTGCTCAGACCTCAGCAGCATGACTGGGAAGGATTAAAGAGGAAGGGCAAACTTGGACCATAGTTTCCCACTACCAGAAAGTGCCAATCACCTTGTTGTGAAACCCCAGTGGAGAGAGCAGGAAGACCAGAACATTGCACTCTGCCACCACGTGCTTTCCAAAACCCGAAAAGCTGCTCAAGGCCAGCTGACGTGAGAATTGAGCACAAAGCCAGGTCTAGGCTTTCCTTCCTTAATGACCATCCCTTCCCTCCTTTGGTAGGGACAACAAATCTCAGTTGGGACTCAGAGAGGCAGCTTCAACCCTGCATCCACTCCCCACAGAGGAGCACTTGAGCCCACAGGAGCAAGAAGGCGCCTGTTATTCGCACTGTCCTCACCGTGTACAATAGCCAAGGCCAAGATTCCCCCAGTGCTGGTCCCCGCGATCCAGTCAAAAATCTCACGAACAGGACGGCCCGCAGCCTTTTCAATAGCCAGGAGGAGTTGGATGAGCACCAGGCCCCGGATGCCTCCTCCATCCAGGCACAGGAGGCAGTCGTGACTGGAGAGAGACAGACACAGATGACTGGGAGCTGTGGGACAACTTACAAATGACAGCACGCCACGTAGGAATACAGCCCCGGGTGTGGAGAACTAGGTCATTAACAAGAACGCTGCTGCAGAGAGTACAACCAGTGAACAAATAAATCCAGTGGTGCTTCCTCAGATGCAAATAAGACCAAACACAGCCAGATGAGCCTCGTCAGAGCTCGTGCAACACCACTTGCTCTTTTAGCCATCTCTAACCTCTACACCAGAGAGACATTCACAAGCCGAAAATGCATCGAAGTCCCTGATTATGCAGTGATAGATATTACCTCATAAATAAAAACTGGACAGCCCTAAGTTCCTGCTAGCAGCACATCAGTGCCAACCCACTCTCCACTCTGTGCAAGGTGAGGTGCAGGCACTGCCGAGGCAGTGCATAGGCTGGCAAAGGAGCTGGGTGAGCATCAGGGCAGCGCGTGGAGATGGGGAAATCACAAAGCTAAAACGGTGTTTGGTGCCCAGTGACAGAGGGGAGGGACAGAGCAGGGGTTTCACCTGCTATTTTGGGCTCCACCACAGCTCCAGGGCTGCAGGCAGGAACAGGCGATGGTTGTTTATGGGAACAGATTTATCGCATCAGGGTGCAGAGGAGTTTCTGGTAAAAACTGCAACAGCAATGGACACTAAATGTCAGCTCTGAGGATGCCACACCTACAGGTGTGGGTGGGGAGGAATTCACACACATGGCTTTCACCTTCAAGTTGGATAGGAGCCTGGACAGAAGCTGTCCCTCACTTACTTTCTTCTACCCTCACTGGGCGAGTCCACAACATCTGGTGCCTTCAACAACTGTCCAAGCGTTGTGGAAACATACAGAAGGTCCTTGTACCCTGGAGGGCCAAGAACATGCAAAAGAAAAATAAAAAAATTAGAGACCACTTTGCTACCTGAACCCTCTGACACGTGCCTCAGAGATATTAGTCAATCAAATTATACTTAATCAATTAGAAAACCTTCAATTATTCTTCCTACTTTCTCTGCCTCCAGAAAACTTGGTCAGGATACCCAAACCTCCCACCCCTGCGACAAACCGTTTCCACCATAATCACACAGAGAACATCCAACTTGCTTCCCAATCGAATAAAGCTCCCTGCAGGAGATACAAGTCATCTTACCCATAACCACCAGGCACACCCCCCCAGATTAAACTCCACACCAAAGAGGAGAAACCCCGTTCTTTAGAGCAGGCAGCTGGAGATGCACTGGCAAAGACAAAGGATTTGTAGAAGCAGATGATGAGCACAGTAGGTGAGAGAGAAGGCAGAGCCTAGCAGCGTGCCCACTACGCAGTTTACCACAAGCCATAAGATAAAACCTAGATCTACTCCTCTGAGGTAACAAAGGCAGGAGGGCTGTGGGGACAGGGTGGCTGGTCATTACCCCTCAGCTGATGTACCCTGGGTGTGGGGCACCAATCCAGCCTAGGTGAGAAGCCAGCCTGCGAAACCAAAAGAAGAAAGAACAGGGGGAGAGAAGTTAAATACTCCTTCCAGCACCCAGGCCGGAAGGTGGCTGCGGATGACAATGAATGTGGCGAGGAGCTTTTTCAAGGACCAGAGTCCAGGACGAAAAATGGCCTTGCTCTGTCACTGCATCAGAGCTGAAACTGGGTGAGTCACCTTCACAAGGTCACAGTGAGAAGAAAGTCCTGGTGTCACCTGCCAGTGAGGCTTGTGGGGATACAGACACACTCTGGGGCCTGGGCAGGGGTGGGGTGTGTGTTGTCCTCTAGCCCCACAGGAGAGCCTTTACAAAAGAAGCCACCAACCTGAGAGAGGAAGTGGACCACAAGCAGCTGCTATCTGCCTGCATGCCCCTCTCACAAGGGTAAGAGCCTCCCTCCAAGCCAACTCACCCACTGCCCGCTCCATAACTCCTCATGCTGCCTCTGCCTGAGCTCCAGAGCTCCCCAGAGGAGGAAAGCCCAGCACGTAGAATAGACTCGTGGGCTTATTCACACAGTCTGGGCAGTACAGAGCACAAGCTACGACATAATCGTATGTCCTAAGGTAGGCTTTTCCTATAAGTAACGTAAACCCTGTGACCAGGGTTGCTTATCCCTGGGCTTAATCCCTTCCCTCTCCCAGCTGCTGGCCTCCAGGATCTGAACAAGCGATGCTTCTAATTTCCTTGTGGCCAGCATGACACTGGGAGGTCCTCAAAGCAGACCAGCAAATACCTCCCTTCTGTACATGACCCAGTGGGTAAAGTGCATGCAGGCAACTACGTCCTACACCTCTTCCAGAGGGGTGAAGGAATCGGTCTTCCCTTTCTTTTTTACAGAGCTGCATTGTGTCAGGTCTATAAAACAAAAGCTTAGAGTACAAGAGTTTAGAGTACACAGAAAAAACAGAGAAAAGAGATGGGATCCCGCAACAGCTGAATGAGGACACAGTCACCAGAAATGGAGAGCTAGGAGACAGTCCCCAGAGCATGGCCCATCTGAAGGAGAGACCTGAGACGGCACTGTGAAGCAAGAAAGGAGGAAAGCGAGGGAGGGCCTGGGGAGGCTTTACCTAAGCTGTTGAAGCTGCTCCGCGAGGAAGGTTGGCCTTCCAGGAAGGAGGCGGCAGATGATGCCAGACTTGGGGAGTCGGGATTGGGTGGGTGGCAGCGTTCGGTCCCTACAGTTTGCAGCAGGTCTAAGAGCACTTTCCGGTTCGCACCTTAGGTGACGAAGGGGGGAGTCACAGATCAGAAAGAGAATCAGTGCACGCACACACCAGGGAAAGGCTCTGCCAAATTCACAGCAGCCCTGACCCTCACAAAACCTCTGGGATGAGCCAGGGAAAGCACATCCCGGGTATCTCTCCCCACACAGCAGACAGCAGGACTTGCGCACAGCAGGGGTACCCAGCGCTGTGCAGCTTCAAGGGTGTGCGCCACGCGCTTCTTGCCACTGAAGAACCACCCGTGTCTGCTTACGCCTGGGTGGTTCAGCAGCACTGCGTCATCCCGTTGTGAGGCTGCAGTGCCCGACATCGTGGCTTGAAAGAGGGGGAGCGCGTGCCAGCTTTTCCTCTTGCATCTCTGTCTCACAGAACAGAAATTCATTAAGGGCTATTAATACAAAGCCTACGCTGCTAGCTCAGGAAGTGCCTGCCCTGTGAGCAACTAGAAGCTGGGAAAGCATGTTGGAGCAGCATCACCCACGCTTGGCATGTTTTCACCTCTCTCCAAGACACCGTTTTGGCCACCAAGAGCAGACAGGATGCTGGGTTCACCCTGTAAGGCTCCTGGCATGTTCCCTCACCTTTGCTGCTCCTGGCTGCCAACAGCCCTGGTGTCTCCCCAAAATCATTGGGGATCTCAACATCTCCTCCAAACACGATGATAGCTTTGATCATATCCAGGTGGTCATGCTAGAGGACAAGAGAAAACTCAGTCAAAAGCCACTCTCCCCTTGGCTACACCATCTCTCATTCCCTCCCTCCTTTTTTCATTAGCCAAAGCACCCACAAGGAATCACCCCATGAAAAACAACAGCTAGAATTTTAAAGGAGTCTGTGCCTGCCTCAACCCTTCCAGAAAATCCTCGCTCTCCTTCCCAGAAGCTTCTGCAGAAAACTCACCTTCATGGCCAGGTGCAGTGGTGTGTTGCCATCCTGACCCCTGGCGTTGGTGTGGGCCCCGTGTGTCAGCAGCAGCATGGCGCAGTCAAAGCGGCCCCTCTTGACCGCAATATGCAGAGCCATGTCAGCTGTCCGGCTGGTCAAATTCACCTCAGAGCCGTACTCAAGCAGCAGGCGTGTCATCTGTCCCCAAGCATGCATGTGCCAGATCGAGAAGAGAGAAAGTAATCATGAGGACAACCACCCGGGCGTGGAAACGATCCAGGTCTGATGGCAAGCAAAGCAGGGGAAGAGGCAGGACCCTTAGCCTGGACACGGCTGGCTGGCAGATGCCAGCTGCATCGTTCCAAGCAACGGAGATGGGGTTTCTCTGTCTTTTACCACAGAATTAGTTGGTGGTTTCACAATCTGGCTAGAGCTTCTGGATGTTTTAGGACTTATATGCAAGTGTAGCAACTGGCTGAGAGCAATGGAGAAAAACCAGTTCCTATTCAGGCCAGAATCCTTGCAGACTGGAGGGAAAAAGTTTGCTTTTTGATCTTCTATTTATAAGCCAAACAGATTTATGTCTGCTCTGAGACTCCGCAGGACATTTCTGAGAGGGATGTGATACTGCAGGAGGGAAAACAGTCCTGCCATAGGAACATCCTCTGCTTGCAAGAAGCACCGTTTAGGTGCTCCAGCATGGCGTGTCACACCACATATGGGCACTGATCTGCCCATCCCTGTCAGAAGACGGGCCATAACCCACATGCCACCACCCTGTGCCTACCTCACACTCTCCCTGCAGTTTTCAAGGCATCAATCTGCTTCCTCCTGTGAAACTTAGTAATGAGAAGAGAGCTCCCTCCAGGGGCAACAGTGACACTGCTGCAATTTCCCCAACAAAAAGGGAAAAGGGATGAGCTGGCAGTTTCACACCCAAGGATGACATACTAGGGATGAGCCCACCAGTTTGTTTCACTGCAAGGCTCCGCTGCTCTGTCCATGGCAAACAGCGCTGATCAGCACAGGGCAAAGAGAATCAAACACCGGGCCGCTGGCTGGGCTCTGATACTCCCGGGGCTCTGCACATGCACTCAGGAAAAGGAGAGGTCAGTAGCAGGCGGAATTAATCGGGTGCTGGGTGGCACCACAGGCCCTCATCACAGATTGGCTCCATTTACCTCTGCCTTCTTTGCCCAGTGCAGCGGAGTGGCTTCATAGCGCGGGTCCTTGGAGTGAACCTGGCTGGCATCCACCTCGAGGATGGCCTGGGCACACCTGGCAAAGGCAAGGAGATGAAGGGATGGGTGGCTGCCGTCTTTACTCAAGACCTCCACTCACATCAGCACCTGCCTCCTGCCCAGAGCCTTTCAGGAAACTGTTGAGCAGCAGCAGGCTCTCTCCAACACCGGTGGGTTCCTCAGCTGCAGTTTTGTTTTGCTCTTTTTAGAAAGGAAGGGCACAACAGGAAGCACATAAGCAGCACAGCGTTCAGAGGAAGCAGAAGAATCCCTTCCCAATTCCAAACAGTGGAACGACATGTGCGTGCTTCTCCAATACAGGAATTTCTGGAAACTCTCAACACTCGAGGGGAAATTCTTCTCCCTCTCTCTCTGTGGAAACGTGGGGATGAAACTGAAATAATTAAATACTTGCTGAAATTAAGAATCTATGTACTTCCCTCTACACCTCTCACACCTATTGTGAATAGACTATTATCTAGCGCCTAGAAAGCGTGGGTAGGTAGACTTACGAAACAAGCGTACACTCTCCACTCTGAAACACCATCGAATAAACCATGTACAAGAGATTGAGCCCCGCTGCAAACTAAGGGAACTAAGCACATTTTTGGCTTGAGAATGCGTCTCTAACATTGGCAAGCACTTTTCAAAACACTGAAAAATTAGCTAGCAGCAGCTAGTGTTGACTTGAGCACCTTATTTGTGGAGCTCAGACACTACAAAAATTAAGGACTATAAAGCTCATACAAAGAGAATCAAATTTCTCCAGGGAAAACAGAACAAGGAGTAAACATCATGTCTCTTTTGATTCAGTTCCAGAGTGTGTTATTAAGAGTCAAGAGTACCTTTGGCCCACAGGAGACAGGAATAACTAGGCTTTGAAATGAAAGCTTATTAGGATCAGAGCACTCAAAGACAGAGGTACAGCAATTAGCAATACTATTTAAGCATCAGTAAATCATCTTCTCACAGCTCATTCTGAGAAAACGTATTTCACAAACATTTTTTTAAAAAATCTGTGTCCGTCTCCTCCCGATGTCTGATACTAAATAATGTATCTAGTTAAATTCAGGGAAAAGCTTTTTTTTTTTTCCGGAAGTGTTTCTTTCTTTTCCACAACAGCAATTCTCTGTTCTTTTGCCAACTCGGTAACGCAGCAGAGGACAGCACAGTACATCTTCCTACTGCGCACTGCCCTGAACGGGGTCCAGGCTTGGACAGCCCTGAGCGAGCAGACAGGTCCCCAGACTGGAGGAAGAGCCCTGTTCTGGCAGCCCAAGCGGTTACCTACCCCTTATGGGAGAACTTCAGTGCTGTGTGGATGGGGTAGCCCAGCGTCCCCATGACACTGCAGCTGGCACGGCATTTCAGCAGAGACCGAACCATGTCCTCTTTACCCAGCTGACAAGCGAGATGCAGAGCGGTCAGCCCGTTGTGGCTCAGGTGGTCCAAACCAGTAGTCGGGGTTCCGCCCAGGAGCTGGGAAGAGGAGACAACAGTTAAATAAACAGACAGACATGGAAGAGCACAGTCTCCCTTCCTGAGCTCCGAGGACAGACTCTGGAGCACTGGGTTCTTCACGATGCTACCACCTGTCCGCTCTACCCCCTGCTTCCAGCAGAGTAGCCGTGGAAGCACTCCTTGTTTTCCCTCTCCAAAGGGTTTACCGCTGCTCTCCGTGCCCTCTTCCTCTGGCCCAGGTGCTTCTGAGACACGCCACAGCCAAAAAGGGCTCACACCACCTTGAACAACACAGCCCAGCAGAATCCCACCGTCTCCCACTGCATGAGCCAAGCTCAGCCCACACAAATGAGCGCGCTAACTGAAACCAGCAGTCTCCTCTCCCGCCGTCAGTCACCATGGCCAGTCAGCAGGCAGGAGCTCAACCTCCCTTGCAACTCCACTGTTGCTTTCAGATGCAAACAGGATTCTGTTTAAAATATACGTGTGGGGATTATGTATGAAGGCATTTTCCTATTCTCCCCATAAATTTTAGACCTGTTACCTGCTGACTGGTTTGTTACACAAAAATATCCCACTGCTGTACTGGGGAATCCCTGCAAGGCCTGGTGCATGCAAGAGAAGCGGGAATTTAGAGTTTCTTTTCTCTGGTTTAGCAAGGAATCGAGAGAGACAAGAAACAAACAGGAGACAGATCAGACCTGGAAGTATTTCTGTAACAACATGCCAAGCTGCTGCCATCAGAGAAATAAAGGAAGAGGATATCTTTTTAATACAAATGTCCTAACTGCCCTGCTCCACAGCACGGCAAGCCCCGATCGTCATCCCTCCCCCATCACACATTAGGAAACCCCAGCACAGTCTGGCAGGCAGAGGGAGAGCTGTCACAACAGGTATTGGGCAAATGTGGGGGGTGCAGCCGTAGGGACAGCCAGTCTCGCGCTCGCACTGGGTGCTGGGGAGCTGATAGACCTGAGGAACCAACGTGGAAGGCCACCCACGCACTTATGAACCCTGTCACTCTGCCCAGCACTTCTCAGCAATCGAGAACACTCCTGGCTTCAGACTCTGCCTCGAGGCTCTGATCGCTGTCTGTCCGTCCGTCCCCCCTGTCTCCCCCCCTCTGCCCGCCCCGTGCACAGCTGCTTAGTTCAAACAACTGGTTCTGCAGCTCAGGGGCACCCAGGGCAGCTCTGAACTGTCCTTCAGTCTGTGGACAACACACACTCCCCCACGGCAGCCTAAACACACCGTCCCCCATGGGAGCACTCTGCCCAGAACCAAATACCCTGCTCAGAGGAGACAGAAAGGGACAGCCAAGGACCTGGGGAAAGGCAGGATGAAGGCCTGATGCAAACAGCAATGAAAGACACTTTCTGAGGAAACTTGATTAATATCCTTGCTCCACTGCAGGGTGGAATCTGGAGCCTGCTTACAGGAAACAGTACCAGGTAAAGGGGGAAGAGAGAGGCTGAAGTCAGCCTCAAGCAGTAACTCGATGCTGCAGCAGAGGGAACTGACTTTCTCCTCCCCAGTCTGCTGCTGTTTTCCTGTCTCCCTCCTCACAGCATAGAGAGGACCCATTCTAGTCACACTCCCCCCCAGCCTTGAAATCACTCCCACCTCGATGATCTGGGGGCTGTTCCCTCGCACAGCATAGTGGAAAACTGTCTCCCCGTTCCTGTCGGTAATGTCCACCCGCGCGTGGCATTCCAGCAGCTCCAGCAGGCACTCCATGTCTCCCTTGCGGCACGCCAGGTGCAGTGGGGTGCAGCCATCCTCGCTGTCCGTGCTGTTCACGCAGCTGCAAGAGAGGAGTCAACATGAGGCCAAGGAAGGACTGCGAAGACGAGGACATGCAGCTGCCCTGGGAGCTGATATAAAGGTACCTTCCGTATCTGTGACAGGCCCAGCTGGTGCAAACCACAAGGTTCATGGAAGCCCGGCCTCTTGCCAGGGAAGGAGCACAGGGAAGGAGCACAGGGAAGGGCCACCAAGCAGCCCTGCTACGGACCCTCTCCCTGACATGCTGCTCCTTCCTCTGTCCCCTATATGGGAGCAGCTCCCCCTGCCCAAAGGAAGGCAAGAGACAGGTTACAGTCGGCAGCCTAGCGGAGGTGCTGCCATTAGTCCCCTAACTCCTCACTAGTCTCCCCTACGCTCAATGAACTTAGCCACGGAATGAGAGCAAGGGCTTGTGGCCAAAAAATGTTTCCAGAAAGACAGTCCTACCATACCTCCTCTCTTGTGGTTTACAAAGTCAGCCACAACCCCTTCCAAAAAGCAGCTCCACAAGGGTTGTAAGAACCTAACTGGTGCCTCTAGCAAAACACTTCAATCCTTTAGCTGAAACACCAGAGCTCTGGGCCTTAACGCCCACAGTAGCAGGTTGAAAGCCCGTTAATAAGCTTACACAGTGACCATCAGACCCACTTTGCTACCACACCTGTCATTCAGGCAGGACACACCAAGGCCTGCCCCTTTAAACCTGACCTCTGCAGTAACCACAGGTGTTAAGCTCCCCCAAGAAACAGCCCCTATCGCTTTGGTACATCAAGCCGCGACACCCTTAATCTGGCCTAGCCTGTCCTCCCGAGCTCGTTCCCAGCACCAGGCCCACCGGAGACCCTTCCCGCCCCTTGCCTCAGAACGTGGTTGTGCCGGAAGCTCTCACGATGTCCAATCTCCACCGCAACGTGCGCCGAAGACCAGCTGGGGTGGTTGCGCAAGCAGTCGCTGAGCTGCTGGAGATCCTCCAGCGACAAGGGCTGGCGCGAGCTCTCATAGAAAGGGCGCAGCTGCCTGGCATACTGCTCAAAATGCACCAGGGCATCTGTTTCGTTGTCAAGCTGGAAAAGCCTGAGGGAAAGGCAAATGCAGCATTGGTTCTGCTCAAAGAAACAACCTCCACCCCATGTATCTGAGAGAAGCGGCTCTTCTCCAGCTGGGGACTTTCCCATTCCTCCTCATCTGGTGTCACGCTTATTCCAAAGGAAGAAGGGAGCCTACTTCATTAGCAGAGAGCATCTCCTCTTCCTGAGGAACATTAACTTTTGGGCTGAAGTATCCTGTGTTCCCGACGCTAAAGCAGCAAACGGGTATGAGTGGAAGTGCAAATACCTGTGGGTGGTCCAACCCGATAACATATTTCACAGTTGCCTGTTTTCACGGCGTTTGGACTCTGCCCTGCCCTCATAAAGGCATGTTCTGATGACGACTCCTCCACCAGCACACGCAAGGGCCTCCCACCCCTCATGAGCCCACCTGCTGATCAAACACACCACCCCACACCTACGGTCGTGAAGCACCGCGGCCCTGAGATCGCAGATTTCGGGTCTTTCGTTTCACACTTGAGTAGCGACTGCTAAAGGTCTGTCACTTACCGGAAAGCGACCTGTGGGCTCTGGGGATTCACCAGCAGGCAATCCCACGAGCGAGCGAGGCTGTTCTTGTACAGGGCCACCCTGCCTTCCTCCCTCAGGCAGGCGTGAGCGGCATACTCTGCAGCCGGCATCTCCTTCACCCGGTAAGGGTTTGTGAATATCTGGGTGACGCTGTTGATGGTATTCACCAGTCGGCCGAAGAACTGCATCTTTCCGCAGCCTCAGGCGGCTTCTCCCCTGCGTCCCGAGGGGAACCCGGCCCCGGCCCCGGCCCCTGCCCTTCCCCGAGCTTAGCGACCCANCGCCCGGGGAGGGGCGATTGGGGCGGGGGAGCGCGGACGAGCGCCGCTGCGTCACTCCCGCCGCCATCCCGGAGGAGGGCGGGAAGGCGGGGGGCGGGGGGCATCTCCGTGAGGGGCGCTCTTCTTAAAGAGGCAGCGGCCCGCTGCGCTGCAGTTGGGTGGGGGTGTTCTGCTCCCGGGGGTGGCCGCTCCCTGGGCGTGCGTCACCCCAAAATCTGGGGGAAATACAGGAGTTTTGGAGCCTGGTTGCACTCATGCCCCGGTGCGTTTAACATTCCGGCAGCGAGCGAGGCGGGTGTGTCAACCCCGGGGCGCTCTCAGCGCGGCGGCCGCTTTAAGAGCAGGGGCCGCCCCGCGCGGCGGTGGCGGCGAGGGGGCGGGGCGCGGGTGACGTCACCGCATGACTCTGTTTTTATGAATGAAAAGAATCCGCGGGTGAGTAATCGCGGGGAGCGGGGCTGGAGGCGCCGCCGCCGCCCGACGGCCCGACCCGGCAGCGGCCCCGCGGGGACCAGCGCAGCCTCCCGGTAAGCACCGGCCGGGCCGTGAGGGGAGAGACCCCACCGAGGGGCCCGCTTCGCTCCCGCCTCCGGGTTCCCCCCTCCCCTCACCGCGGGTCGGCCGGGAGAGGGGGCCCGGCAGCGGGGGCCGGCACCGGCTGGAGCTCGCTCCGGTGGGGACCGGGACGGGAGGAGGAGGAGGAGGAGGAGGGGGGGGGTTCACGCTTCCCCCNGCAATCCCACGAGCGAGCGAGGCTGTTCTTGTACAGGGCCACCCTGCCTTCCTCCCTCAGGCAGGCGTGAGCGGCATACTCTGCAGCCGGCATCTCCTTCACCCGGTAAGGGTTTGTGAATATCTGGGTGACGCTGTTGATGGTATTCACCAGTCGGCCGAAGAACTGCATCTTCCCGCAGCCTCAGGCGGCTTCTCCCCTGCGTCCCGAGGGGAACCCGGCCCCGGCCCCGGCCCCTGCCCTTCCCCGAGCTTAGCGACCCAGCGCCGGGAAAGGAGAACCGGGAGCGGCCGGGACGACACACCGCCCGGGGGGAACGCCCGGCCCCGGCCGTTTCTTTTCCTTGCTCCTCCGAGAAGCGCGCCCGCTTCTCCTCAGCGCCTCGCGGCGATGGCCGACCTCTGACCTCCCTCTCACGGGCCTCACCCCGCGCCTCGGCGGGAAACCCCTCCCTCCACGGCCAGCCGCGGCGCCCTGCCGCCTGCCCGCGCTGAGCGGAGCGGCCCGCCGCCGGGGGAGACGGAGCG
>VZTL01040793.1:191015-219236 GCA_013400535.1 Scopus umbretta
CCCTCTCCTAACCCAGGGGCGGGGAGCGACCGGCCACCGGCGGGGGCACAGGCGCCGCTTCGGTGACTTTCCCCCCTGGACCGCTGAATCACGGGGAGGACGCTTCTCGCCCGCCCACGCTGCGTGGCCGGCGGCCACCCGAGCCTTCGCCCCCGGAGCCGGCGGCCACCCGAGCCTTGCACCGGGAGCCGCGGTGCCCTCGCCCGCCGGGGCGGCGGGGCTGCACCTCCACGCGTGTCCCGCCTGGGTGGCTCCGCCACGGTTTCGCCCCGTGGGGCTGCGGCTGCTTTTACTTTCTTTTCAGCCTCGGGCGGATCTCGCCTGGGTTTCCTCCCCGGGGGAAAAGCCTCGGCCTCCCGGCAGCCGGGCTGGGGCGTTTCGGGTCCCCTGGGCAGCGCAGCATCCCGACCACCTCGGGGTGGGATGAAGGAGGGATGGGAGGTCCGGCCTTCCCCCGTTCCTGTTATTTTTTTGCAGTCGTTATTACTATTATTATCACTGTTATTATCACTACGTACTTTTTTTAAAGCAGTAGGGATGAGTCACGCGGCCGGCGGGGGGGCCGGCAGGGCCGGTGCCCTCTGTCCCGAGGCGAGGGGCACGGGCAGGCAGTAACCGGCTTTTCTCCTGGCTGCTCGGCAGGGCCAGCGCGAGGCAAGGATGGCTGCGGACGGGCTCTCCAGCAAGGCCTTGAAGGTGAGCGCCGGTGGGACTGGGGGTTAGGGGGGCAGGGGTTTGGTTTTGGGGGTCTCAGGCAACCGCCCCTCTTTCCGGCAGGTGAAGCGGGAGCTGGGGGAGAACACGCCGCTGCTGTCAGATGAGGAGCTGATGGGGCTGTCCGTGCGGGAGCTCAACCACCACCTGCGGGGCCTCTCCAAGGAGGAGGTGGCGAGGCTGAAGCAGCGCCGGCGGACGCTGAAGAACCGGGGTTATGCCGCCAGCTGCCGGGTGAAGCGCGTCTGCCAGAAAGAAGAGCTGCAAAAGCAGAAGATGGAGCTGGAGTGGGAGGTGGACAAGCTGGCCCGGGAGAATGCCGCCATGCGCCTGGAGCTTGACACCCTCCGGGGCAAGTACGAGGCCCTGCAGGGCTTTGCCCGCTCCGTGGCTGCCCATGGGCCCCCCGCCAAGGTGGCCACCGCCAGCGTCATCACCATCGTCAAGACCGGTGCCAACCAGGCCGCCTATTCCTAGTGTCGGCCTCCATCCCCCGGCCGGGCACAGGCCCCCCGGGGCGCCTTCTCCCATGAATCCCCTCCTTGTACCCTCCCTGACCTTATTCCCATCGGGACCTGTGCCTGAAATCCCACTTCTCCCATCCCTTGACCTCCAGCTCCTCCGTGTAGGGAGAGCTGCTGCAGCGCGGGTGCAGGGGCGGAGGACAGGACCCCACTGGTGGCCCCTGAAGCCCCACAGCCCCCTCCTCTCTGACCCAGCCCCATCCCCTGCTGCAGCCCCCTTGGCTGGGCACCCCTCACCCTGGGGAGTGCAGGCAGGAGAGGGCGAGCCCGTGCAGACAGCGGTGGGGAAGCATTCCATGGCTCCAAGCTGGCAGGAAAACACCAGGTGCCTTTTTTTTTTTTTTTTTTTTATTTGGGGGTGGGGGCAGAGGGCATGGGAGAGCTGAGTGTGGGCCAGGCACTCCCAGGAGTATATGCCAGGGAAGGAAATGGTGAGAGAGGTCTTGCAGCGAGGGGCAGAAGGATATGATGGAGAGGGGGCTTGGCATTGGCCCTGCAGCCTGGACCATGGCTGGAGCAGGGAGGGAGGCGGCAGCATGGCTGGAGGCCTCTGGGGATGGAGATGGGAAGGTGGCAGGTCAGATGGGGAGAGAAAGTGGCTGCAGGTTGGTGCCTGGTAAGAGTGAGCAGGATGGGAGAGCATTGTGGCAGCCCAGAGGTGACGGTGATGGAGGAGAGATCCTTGGGCAGGGGGAGAGCGGGGGCATGCGAGTGGGTCAGCCCAGGCTGTCGTACGCAAAGGGGAGCAGCAGTGGTGCTGTTTTATCTCTCTCCATCACGCACATCCTTCGTGCCTCTTCCTGCCTATGGGATGCTCAGCCCTGCGGGCCGGGTGTCACTGAAATGCAGCGGCACCAGCAGGAAGGAAGCGGAGGCAGCTGGAGAAGAGATAAACACTGTTTTGCTCAGCCCAGGCCGGCTTGTACAGCCCCACCAAGCGCTCCCCGGCGCCCTACCGCCTACAAAGCCCACGGAAAGGTGCTCCTGGCCCCTGAGAGCCAGAGCTGTGGAGGCAGAGAAAGGGGTGGAGAGTATCCCTGCTCCTGGGAGCTGCCTGGCAGGCAGGTAGGCTCCTCCCTTTGTTTTTCCTCCAGCTTGGACACCGGTGTGGGACAAGGAGAAGCGTTGGGTTTGCTAAATACAGGCAGCAGGGGGGGAGGTAACAGGAGGCAGACCCTCCTTGGCATCGGCTGCTGTAGACAAGTTTTTCCCCCCTACCGCCGCTTCTGCCCCTGCCTGGGTATTGCCGTGCCAGCCGCCCGCGGCTGCAGCCTCCATCCCTCCCCAGAGAGCGGTGCCTGCCGCTCGCGGAGGGGGCACTGCGGTTAGCAACTCCCCACCCCAACTCCTCTTGGGTTTATTTATTGCACGAACATAAGTTATTTTCACGTCCTCTTTGCCATTCCGCCTCTCGGCACAGCCAGGATGTTGGTACAGAGCCGTACTTTATATTTTATATATGCAAATCACATTTTATCTTATACTTATATAGAGCAAAAAAAAAAAAACTTATTTATTTTCTGACTTACATTATGTGTCCTACCCGACTCCTCTGTATTTTGTAGACTTTACAAATAAAGCGAGTTCTTTTTTTTTCCACAGCGAGAGTGTGTTTTGTCATTTTTGGACTTCAGGACAGAGCTGTGTCTCAGTGAGACCAGTTTTTCTAGCTCCCTCTAGCTTTGCTGCAGGACATGTTCAAGAATGCGCCCAAAAAAGATAGGATGGGAGACAGCTCATGGCTTTTTAGAATACAGATTTATAGTCTCTGGAAGAAAAGGGCTCAGAAAGCAAGCTTGATGCTGAGCATCACCCACCAAAGCGCTTGCTTTCAGGAGCAGTTTGTCTGTGCTTAGTCAGCTTTTCCTAGGAAAGGTAATGCTTGTCGCTAGAAAAATTCCTTCCAGGCTGCCCTTGGACCTGGTGCAGGAGGAGAGGCAGGTGCAATCAGGGCAGCTCTACTCAAAAATTTCCCTGCTGAGTGACCTCACTGCCTGACTCAGGAACAGCGAGGAGGAAAACAGGGAGCTCATGTCCGTGGGTGGCAGGAGGCGGGGAAAGGAAGCATGGCAGGCAGCTTACCCAGAGTTGAAGCCTGACCTCCTCCCTGTGGGGAAAAGCCACCCTTCCTCAGAGCTGACGTGAAAGCGATGAACATGTTCCCCTGATGCCCAGGCAGGCCAGGTCCCAGCCTCCCAGCAGCCTGCAGTGCTCACAGGGTGGTTCTGGAAAACTATTCATATTCCCTCTTGCCCCTGCAGACTGCCCCACTCCCCCCACCACTCATGGAAGAAAAGCCCAGAGCTGCTGTTTGCCAGGGCCTGTGTCAGAGAAAGCAGTCTGCTTTCTCCCACAGGTGTTTTGCACTGAGCACCCAAGATCAGGACTCATCTCTACTCAAGGTGTTTTTGACAAATTGGTGTCACTCCTGCCTTGGGCTGTGAGTGATGCCTCAGCTCCAGGCTTCTGGAGTGCTACTTCTCCACCAGCTCCTGCACAGACAGACACCGTGAAGCTTTCCTCTCTAGAGGAAGACTAGAAGCCTTGGCTCCTGCAACAAGCAAAAACTCAGTTCAGAGAAGTCACACAGACAGCACCAGGCAGAGGCAGCTTAAGTACAATCTATATTATCTCTATATTTTTATTTGTCATCATATTTGCTCATTTCTGCAGAGTATAACGTCACAAAGACCAAAATAGAGAGAGCGGCTTGTCGCTGAGCTCACATCAGTTAAACACAATAGGTACAAAACTAGGTGACTCTGTCTTATTTATGATACATTTTTTCAGTTGTTTATATACAAAGAACTACTCTATATGGAAAAATAATAAACAAATCCCATGGGTATGTTACATGGTAAACAAAAAGGAAGGAAGGAAGGAGAAGGGAAGCAGGTGAGGGAGAGCAGCTCCAAGGGCCTAGTCCTGGAACCAACATGTTTGCTGGGGCCCTGGGCTACTGCGAGCAGACCTGCAAGACCGCAGATGCCTTGGCCTCCCTGGTCTCAAGCTCTGGGTCTTGCCAGGTATTTGATCCTCCAAGCCAGAGCGGCTTCAGAGCCCGTCCATGCTCTGGCACTTGCCTGTTGCGAGGGAGAAGAGGAAGCTCAGAGATTATTTTGTGTGGTGTTAAAAAAAAAAAAAAAAAATTATATAAAATTACAACGTATGGCAGCTGGCTGTTGTTTGGGTGCTAGTTCTTCACCAGGCTTTCTCCAAAGGCAGCTAGTGCAAAAGGGTTACACTTTAAACCACTACATACAGGAAGCTTTGAGAATATCCAGATCCTCTGCACAGCATATATATGCAGCACACATTTCAAAATAATTAAAAAAAAAAAAATGCTTCCCCAAGCCTGGATCACCTTCAGCAGCGCAATCCCAGCGATTTCAGATCTCGGCCACCCAACAAAGGCTGGGGACAGTCACCAATTAAGGGACACCGGGATATCATCAAGGCCTGTAAATGCAAGAAAAGGGGAGGAAGGGATCATGTCCCACGCCCCACTTTCCTAAGAGGGAGGGGAAGTTTAAAATAAATACCTCACGCTAAAGGACTACTAATCAAAGCCATGGAAGATGGAAGGAAAGCCCATTCAATCTTCAGCCCCGCTTTCCAGGCAGCTTACAGCATGAGGAAAAGGAGTTTTACACCAAGCCCACACAGAGCCAGCAGACAGCGTTTGCATGTCCATTTAAGCAGTGACAGATTTAGGAAAAGTAGTAACTAACTATGTGGCATCGCAGGATGTGTGCAAATGGGGAAGTCCAGCAGCAGAGAAGAGGCTGGATCCACTGACCCTGACTCCAGATCCCTCAGAGCGGCGAGTATGGAAGGAGATGCTGTCCTTATGCCTTCCCCAATCTTATCTTCACAGCAGGGAGCAAACCTGCCTCTCTTCAAGCCCTTTTCCCCCTGCTCCTGACCACCAGCTTCTGGCAGGGGTGCTGAGGAAATGAGGTGCGCTTCACTCAGAGTCGCGTCTGAGAAAGTGAATGAGCAAGCACGTAGATTAGGATACAAGAAGAAAGGTAAAACTCCAGGCAGTAAACCAGACCCCAGTTCTCCTAGCAGAGCAATGAAGGGAAATCTGGAAATGCGCAGGTCTGCTGATGGCAGGGTGGGCATCAGGCAGGAGAGGAACAGAGAAACTACAGCCAAGAACACAGCGGCTTGCTCCAACCTCTCCATTTCGCATCCTGCTTGGGGGTAGGGGCATCTGATCTATGGCACTTCAGTATGCTCCTCTCTCCTCCCCTAGACAGTTTTAAGCAAGAGGCATTTCCTGGTCCCTGGACAGATCCACACAGGAATCGTTTTTATTTTGGCTCCACTAAATACCTAGGGGCCAATCCAAAACCCAGCAAAAGCAAGGGGAAGCTTCTTTTCCCACTCCCATGGATGCTGACTCCACCCTTGACAGCATCGCACTTGCTGCAGGGCCTGTGAAGCGTGCAGCAGCAACTGCTGCCTAGGAAACTAAGAGGGACAATTTTAACCAGCCAGGTCACGTCAGGTTTTACGTCTACTCCAGTTTGGCCCGGAACAGCTATGGAGATAAAAAGCAAAGAAGGAGTGTCCAACATCCCGTCCTGAATACCCCAGCCTAAGGGCAAAATTTGTGCAGTTCACAGGGGAAGTCAGTGATGACAAGCATGGAGAGAGCTATCTATGAGGGACCAGGACCTGCTCTGGCAGCTACCTGGTGCAATTCACACCTTTAAGAGGGGCAGCTATGTCGGTGGGGGACAGGAAACAAGAAGAAAAAACATTTTAGTGTTTACAAATCTTCCTTTCCCAAAGAGGGATGAAAGGGCCAGAGCTCTACAAACTTCCACCACCTATCATGGCCAGTCCTCAGTCTTGTTAGCAGGAGACAGACGCTCCAGAGAAGCTTCTTGCCACAGGAATGCCGGGGAGATAGGAAGCTTGCACACCTGGTGATTAGAAAACCCTGCCCTTGTGGGGCAGCAATTCCACCCCTGCTGAGCTTCAACAAGCATCCGCTTTAATGTGCAGCAGGGGGGATGCAGGGAGTGGAGGAACAGGAAGAAAGTCCTGTTGTTTTTCCCCTCGCTCACTCAAGTACAGGACTGCACAACCAGGTGCTTGAGAGGGTGGGGGCAGATGTTCCTTACTAAGTATTCGAGGCAATGGCTATAGAGAGACCAACCTCTGGTCTGGTCCTCAGGAATGCTTATCGCTGCATCCTAATCTCATTTCCCAAGGATCACAGAGATGTTAGTACCAGGGAGCTGGGGGAGAAAACTGTGCCTACATCAACAATTCAGGAAAAGGAATACAAACCAGTCGCGTCGTCCAGTTGGAAAAAGAAAAAAAACAAAAAACACAAAAATATTTTTGGCCACAACTCTGGGCTCTGGCCAGTCACACTCCACACCAAGCTGGGCAGGTGTGGGAGGCCAGAGCCCCAAACCCTGGAGTTTTGCTTCAATTAATTCCAGTCGATTGCTGCTGTAAGGAATGGGCTCGAGAATGGAGGCCTGGCCAATCCCCCACCTCCACACTGCTCATCGTGTCCGTACCCACAAAAGTTAATGGGAAGCGCCCATTTCTGCAATCTGCACTCTCTAGGAAGTGATATGACTTGCATGTTTATGCTTCAATAAATTAAAAAAAAATTGAAAAACAACAAAAGAAGGAAAATGACAGCCTGTGCCAGCAGTTTCCCCTCCTAGAATTCATCATCGGAGCTCAGCAAGAGGGTCTTCTCGTTGTCACGGGCACCCGAGCAGCTGTGGGAGCGCGAGATAACGTGACTGCCATTGCGCCAGGGTGGACCATGCTCCAGCGTTGACTGCTGGGTGTACTGCTGATAGGCTGGGGAGAAGTTGTGGATCGCATCTTGGACAATGTCGTGAGGGTTCATAGTCTCCTTGAGGCTGCTGGAGATGCTCTTCATGGGAGCACAGCGACCTGTTGAGGTACGATGGGGAGGGACAAGTGAAGAATACTGCTGCCTTCCCCCACACCCCTTAGCATGAAGGTAAGGAGAACAGGGAACATGCACTCCTAGATCCTGCAGAAGATACTTTACGGACTTCTTTAAGCAGGTGCTGAGGAAATGCCACACAAATAGTGTTAAGTTTTACCAATAGCACTTCTAAATCCAGCCACTGCTAGCCAAGTGAATCCACCTCAGCTCTAAATGGAGGACATGCCATGAGAATGGGACATACCCACAGTGACAACCTCCACTACACACCACCTGTGCTGGCTTGGGCGTGCAACGAAGACAGTCAGGTAGGGAGGTGCTCCTGTAAAGGGTTTCAGAAGACAAAAAACTAAGGAAATTCTAAAAATATAGGAGAAACGGCAATTGCCATTCCCACTCACTAGAAATTAGACTGATAGGCAGTTATCGAAGTGCCCACAGGAAAGAGATCATGAAAAGTGGAAAGCAGCACAAAAGAGGGAAAGGAGGGGAACAGGCAGTACTAGAGGCAGAACCACCCCATGGGTGGAGGGTGTCACAATGATACCGTGAAGGAAGCAAAAGTTGGAGATTGTCCCACCCAAGTGCTGAGCACAGAGGAAGGCTGTGTGTCCTTCTAGGATGCCACTTCTCATGGCTTCTAGGTCCTATTTCCAGCATGGGCTTCTGGCTCTGCTCAGTCCTGGGGAGGGGCTCTCCAAACAACCAAAGCGTGCTGATCTTCTGTAGCAATTATGGAAGTGAAGGGAGGCTGGGGTGAGAGCGCAAACCAGCTCCTTTGAGAGCCCCTGCAACTCTTTGGAGAGAGATTCACGCAGTCCTGACAGAAACGCTCTAAAGCTAGGTGTTAATGCCACTGCCCACAGGGCTGTTTTACAACTTATGACCCATGCAACCCTTAAGCAGCTGTGTGAGGCAGATGAGTTACAGACCTACAAGGAAAGGGGAACAAGGGACAGAGCAGGCAGTAGGCAGGCTGAGAATCAGGACAGAACAGCATCCCAGTTAAAAACCAACAGAGACAAACACACAGAGCATGCTGTACCTACCGTATGGCCCATATGATGGAACAGCTGCATCAGGACCAGTGGCCAAAGCAAGGGAGAGATAAAAGGGAGAGGAGAGACACAGAGAACGAAAGAGAGAAAGAGAGAGAGAGGAAATAACAAGAACTGAACAAGACCCACCACCCAAACAACCCCCACTGTACTGGCCAGCAGTTTACCCTTTCATCACCCACAGATCTCATCTACCCCAGCTGCAGCCACTGTCCTTCCAAAACCTCTGGGGCTGGCTGGGATGTTCAGCTACATGAACACTGCCCAAGGGCTGCTGTCTTCCCACACCTCAGCACAGACTCCCACCCAGCAGGAAGGAACCCCTTTATTTGGAGAACACTGAATATATTTTCATAGACTGGGCACAAGAAACCCCTTTCCCCAGAGATAACATCCACCTCCCTCTTCCCTGGAATAAGACTTCTAGCAGCCCAGCCCTCACAAAGTCGTTACAGGAAGATCCTCCTCCTCCAAGCCAAACATATTGCCAAAGCACAGCCTCATCTTCCTGAGCCAGATTCAAAACAGAGCCTGTTTCAGGCCCTGTCCCTCCTGCCTTCAGTCTGTTGCACAATCTGGAGCAATGGAGTTCCCCTTTGGGGAGACAGGAAGGACAAACCCACTCTACCAAAAGCCTGCAACTTCTTGCAGCCCTCAGGTCTGCAACAAGCTGTCGTGGGTGGCATACTGGGGAACTGAAAAGGGAACAATGCAATTCAGGCAAGGTTTCTGCCCTGCAGAGCCGTTGCACAATGAATCTGTTCAGACACCACGGAGGAGGGGATGTGATGTTTTCCAAGCATTCAGGTTGAGAGTCATATCAGTGTGTTGGCTGCCAGAGGGACTGGTCTCCACCCAGTCTCGCTACAAAAAAAGACATGCCATGTACACTGGCGTATTTCCTACCTTGGGCATCAAGTCTCTTGTCCACATACACCTTGTATGTGAAGGCATGGCGCAGGGCGATGGCTGCAAAGAACATCTCCACGCAAATGATGAAGTCCTGATACCCAGCAGCTACCGTGCCTTCACCCACAGACACACTGGCAGAGTGGATTTTGGGGATGGCACCACACTTTTCCAAGATGGCCAACAGCATCCCTAAAGAAAGCAACGAGCTCATGTAAATGTACAGAAAACATGATTGCATACTAACTGTAAGGAATGGAAATAGCTGTCTGTGCTGTAGGCCCTAGACGCAAACCCATTTAACACAGGAGCTACAAACAAAGCTACAAAGATACTCCCACCTACGCTCACCTGTACCACAGAGAAAGGAGGAATAAATGAGACAAATATGTTTAAGCAAAGAATGTTCAAACACTGACCCTCTTCTATCCTCAACTGACCCATAATCTGTGGAACCAGCTGCTGCAGGACTTAATCAAAGGGGTAAGAAGCAGTCAGGTATTTCTGTGAGCATTTCTGTGATCTCAACACTTCCAATAGCTAGAGCAAAAATTGAAGTAACAGAGCTTATCATTTAAGCATATAGTGGTTTTGACACACCATTGCAAGAAAGATGTTTCTCCCCGTCCATAGCCAGGTGGCTGAAGAATTCCAGAGAAGGCAGAAAGCGTGTGACCAGATGGCTCAAGATGATAAACTAGGCAGCTTATTAGTTTGCCTGTAGACAGGGAGGATGGGCCATACTCCAACAGCCTAAATTCCACCTAAGTTCCTACTCAATTAGTCTTTGAAGTGCAACTCAATAAACCTAAGTAGGGCATTGAACAGGGAAATGCTTAGAGTCAATTAGTGAGAAGCACTAAGCTTAGGTGGAATTTCAGCTTTCTGAATACGCCTCTGCATCATGTGTACGTATTCGGGACATCCTTCTGCTCAGTGGTGGTTCTGTGGCAGCACACGCTGCATTCAGCCAGCTTGCTGCTTCACATGAATCGCAGACATACCATTAAAATTTTATTTATAGAGCACTAAGAAAAAAAAAAAAAAAAGTACTAAAAATTTTTACATGTGCCACTTTAATCAATAAAATGACAGCATGGAGATAAAATGTTGGCAGCTTGTGCTTTATAATTGTTCCAGGAATGCAAAGGACTTCATCCAAACAGCTGATTTTGCCAGGCAGATATGCGTGTGCATATGCACACGCACAGGGATAGTGAGGATTCAGGAGCACAGAAACAAAGATGAAAATGAGCAAAACAGGTTTCCCAGAGAAAAGCAATGAATTACTACAAAACAAATATTACAATAATTCAGAAAGACATTCTGGCTATTAATCAGCATCTCTCTGTCAACTCTAGTGACTGAGCCCCTGCAGACAGCTCTTTGTACCTACCAAGGGAAGGGAAAAGCAGCTCACCTTGCCAGAAGGACAGGAAGATGACAGACTTCACCATGAAGAACTTGAGGACTGGGCTATAGGGACTGAGAAGCTCACGTGTGGCAAAGTAGAAAAGGAAGAGGGCATACAGTGCCAGGCTGACAGAGATGTTGTAGATGATCGTCACATAGAGGTAGCCACTGGTTACACTGAAAACAGAAGATATATGAATGCCTGAAATTTCGGCATGATCTTTTCCTCTTGCTGCTGTCACTGGGGAGTTCTAAGATTCCACTTCCTTCCTGCCTCCTGTCCCATTTCCTCCCCCAAACCAAGGTAGAAAAAACCTGAAACCGACAGGCTTACCCCTGCCCTCTTTTCTCACGTGCCTATTCAAGCCCATGTTGTCCCCGTCTTGTCCCACGGCCCAGCACACACATGGACCATAAGCACAGCTGGGCAGCGAAGGGGCAGCTGAGGCTTGCATGCTCGTCAAACAAACTTACTCAAAGTCACCATCCTGGTACTTGCCGAAGGCCTGAAGGATGACTGTGCTGATCGCCATGAGGGGCTTCACCACACAGAACTGCAGGGTAGCCTACAGGAACGAGAAAGGAGGAATGAGAAGGCAGAAGGTGCAAGAGGCCAAGTTCCCAAACCAGCACCACGATAGTGTCCACTGGGACAATTCAGCAAGACAACACAACCCAGCCCCAACAAAGAGTCTGACCCTGCCACCTGCTAATCGATTATGCCTGAGGACTGCAGCACCCCAAAGGAGATAAAGGAGATTCAGAAGAAGTATGTGTGCTATCTACTTGCCCAGAATGGGAAGAAAAACCTCTCTGTAGGTTGCTCCTAGAAGATGCTCAGCTGCTCTCTTCCAGAGCTGTTTTTCATAGGCTGTGCTGCAGCACATTTATGCACAGTAACAGCATGAAAAACAAAAAATCCCACACTGTGCTATGGTACAGACACAGCAAATTTAACAAAGAGCTACTGGGGAAGGGGAGCAAACTCCAATCCATTGTTGCCATAAAGCTGGACACGAAGATCCCCTGGAAAGGAGGGGAACCCAGCTCTCTGCAGAGGAACTCTGACAACTGCCACTATTATTAAGGCATTTTGTATACACAGTGATGTGTGGTGCCAGACAGAAGTAAAGAGCTATTCTGCTGTCACCCACACAACCTTTACTGAATCTCGCTAAAGGCTTCGTGACACTTAGGACCAGCTGCCATTCTGCCAGTAAAAATCACTGCTCCTATTGGGACAACTCCTCTCTCAAAGCCACCCCGTTCTTTGTCTTTCTGGAGGTGTTGAACTTCAAGGTCCTAAGAGAGTGGAGGGTTGTGACCCTAAAAATGTCATCGATGTCTCCCTGAAGGAGGCTGGAAGAGCCTGGGCAGGTGCTGACCTGCACACATGTGGGGAGGGCTGTGTAGGGAAAGAAGGCAAAACCAAACAGGAATAATTGCTTTGGATACGATGCAATTTGTTAGTGGTCATAAGACTTCAAGGAGATTAAAAACCCCAGCACATGCCAGTTAGTGAGTCACTGTAAATATGTGAACTGGAAAAGGTCAAGCTAATTGGTAAACAACCCCGTCCTCTGCGCTTCCCCTCCTTCCAATCTGCGGGTGTTTTAACAATGTCCCTGCAAACCAACCACCACATCCTATTTTTAGTTGCTTCCCTAGAAGATGCTACAGCATACGGAAAGCACATGGATGGTGTGTGACCCATCTGTGAGGGTCACCAGACACAGACCTAGCAAAGAATCGTGATCAAGACATCTTTAAGGAAACAAGCTGTCCAGATTTTACACTGCAGCCACCAGCACACCACCCAACTGCTGGAGGGCTGCAGGCAATGCAAGCCAACCGACTGACCTATAGCAGGCACTTGCCTGAGAACAGCTTGGGATAGGGGTGAAGACAGAAAGAAGGAATGGTTATAACATGCAGATTCCTTCAGGACAGAAGGGGTTGGAAAGAGAAGAAAATGGGCAGGAGATGGTGGGAGGCAACAGGAGTGCTGGAGATGCTGAGAGCAGGGATAAAATGGTCAAGGTGTTCCTCCAGCATGTTCCTCTTCCTGATCACCTCGATGGGGATACTGCACAGATCAACACTGAGATCTGCTCTGTTGCTCTTTTGCATCAACCTACCCAGGAATTTGCCTTGAAAGGTCCTCCTCAGCAATCCTGGAAGTCTAGAAGTACTAGAAAGTGAGTCTTGGTGTCAATGATTTCTCACCAAGGCAACATTTAAGCTCGAGCCAAGAAGGACGGAAGTTCTTAACCATCCCTTTGCAAGACACCTCCCTCACAGCCTCCACAGCAGAGTTAGCAGTTCGCAAAGGGCAGGCCTGACTAGAAGAACTGCTGCCAGAGAGCAGCAATGCAACAGCAAAATATCCACCTAAGCCTGAGTTACCAAGTGTCCTGGTTTCAGCTNGAGCTGAGGATTTGTGGAAGCAGGCAGAACCTCCCCCACCATAAAAGTGCTTCTAGTCTACATTGTTGTGAAAAAACTTTCCAAACACAGCCAGGTGCAATACAATCCATGTAGAGATAACTGCCAGAGGCTGTGGGACATGAGAAACAAGAGGTCTAAGGGAAATTATTTCTCCAGCACTCATTCACCTTGATGGGTGTTATGTTTGCTTTGACATATTTCAAAGGTAAAAGTTAACATTAGGAGCAAAAAGAATAGATAATGCATCAAATCAAACACAGGGTATACAAATGAAGCCCAAGAGAAATGGGCAAAGCAGCATACTGGGAGCAGCTTAGAAAATAAAGTATCAGGGAAGAAAACAGGAAAGCCATGAGGAAAGAATATGTGACAGAGACAAATCAAACAGAGAAGAGAAAGATGTGGTCCTTTGAAAAAGGCCAATCGTGCTACAGAGATTAACACTGGATATTACTATGAGGCTGCACTGTACCTTTGATGTTCCTACATATTGCTAGAACACAGACGGTGGGGCATGATGTGGGAGAGAAACCAGGGCAGATATCTAGACCCAGTGACTGGAATTACAGTGACATGAGCACTCACAAAGAACCTGACCTGCTTCATGCTGTCTCCAGAGAAACCTCATGTGTTCATTTCAGCAAGTGAGCAAAGCCTTGAAACTCACCTGCTGTTTCATGGCAGCCAGAGGTGACTGACCTGGGATGAGCAGACAAGGGCCCTATCAAGGTTTAGATCTTCCCCATTCCCTCCCCTTCAACATACCCAATTCAGCACAGACACACACACGGTGAGCAATACTCAGTTCCTCCTACAAAGCGTTGTGTCACGCTTAACCTCCACCCCCTCCTCAACTCCGAACCACAACAGCAGCACTGGGAATTCAGGAGGCTGTTACCCAACTGTGGGGTGTCTGCAACACAACACAGCCATCAATTTCTTAAAGTTGGGACCTCTGCAATCCAGAAAGGGAAGAGGAAACCAGAATTTCTTCCCAGGACTAACATCAGATCCAGGTGATAAATTGGGCCTTCCTGATGCAGGGTTGAATAGAAAATGTTAAGATTATTCAAAACAAACAAACCAACCAACCCTGAAACACCCCCTCTTCTCAGCAGTCTGCAGGCCTCTCGCAATGATATTATAAACCCCCTCAAAGGAGTGCTCATCTCAGAAGTTCAGCAGCAAAAGACACCACTGCCACCCACCCACACACTTCATTCATTTCTAGAGGATGGCACAACTCCTCCAGCCCATACCTGTTTGCAGAACCTCAGGAATCCAATAGAATAGGTCTTTCCCCACAGGCAGCAAGTCCCGTATACACAGCTGGACCTGAAAGAGCCAACACAAGATGACAGGATTCAGAAGTAAGATTTGAGCTAGAGTGCAAGATTCCTACCTGTTTTGTCTACCTCTGCAGCAAAGTTGCAGGACTGGTGCTTTCTCCAACCATCATTACAGTTACAGCCATACCCTCTTTCAGAGACATGTTAAAACAACATCCTGACTCCACACTCCAATCTTCCCCCCCCCCGCCAAACTGAGTAGCATGGGGAGAAACACAGATCCCAGAGGAAGCACACAAATGAACTGAAGACCAAAAAGATTTAAAGGAGAAGAAGAGAATAAGAAAAGAAACAAAGGAGTAGGCAGGTGTCCAGAAAAGCTGTGAATCAGTCCAGCTTGCCTAAGAGGATGTGATCAGCCTGATCTGTCTCAGAGCAGGGTACTGGTAAATCATCACCATCCATGCTGCCCAGTCCCAGCAGACATTTGCCACCTGACACAGTTTTTCAGGGCAGGGATAGAGGCATGGTAGACGGGCACGGAAGGAGGAGAGCATCATGCTGTAAGCACAATAAATACTCACTCAATTGGTTTCCCTCTGATCTCAGACATGATGGAGCTCTCCCCTCCCAAGTACTCATAGCAGAGGCTGAGAAAGTTGTATATTACAAAGGCTGCAAAGACATCAATCAGAGTAAAATGACAACCAACTTCAAAACAGGTGCAAGGACCAAGAGTACAGGCAACAGACCAAACATTAGTAGAGACTGCTTATGCAGCATCTTTCCCTTCAAAGCACTCCAGATTATTTTCATTGCATTTATCGTCCTACCTCAGCACTCACAAGACTATCTGAACTGGAGTTTGGCCAAGGTCCCAGGCCAGTTCCATGACTCATGCCAAAAGGGTCACAGGACCATTTAAAACTGTGGTCAGTCTGTTTTACTTGGCATCTGTAAGATGCCATTCTTTACAGGGTTCCTGTGTGTTATTCCAGAACATTACACTGGTACTAAATAATTTGGAAAAGTTATATCCGATCCATCAACCATATCTTATCTCCTGTATTTAACCTTCTAGGTGATGAACACAGTTTCCCTGTCCGAGGTAACCAGACTATAGACATAAGAGTTGCAGAAACAGAGGGCTTTTACCAATCAGTGAAATTCTGTTTTCATGTCTGGTGGAGATTTTTGAAAAATAGTCTCTGTGCTTCATTTCCTCAGAAAACTAAAATTTCTTGCGTACTGAATAGCCTACGCCTTGGGCCACCTTTATTTTCTGCCTTCCCTAACAACCTGGTAGAGATGAGGAAGAGCCTTTGCAGACTGACTGCTAATACTCTGCCCCATTTCAATTCTCTTCAAGGCTCGGTTTTGCGGATACATATAAACTGAGGTGAAGACGCTGTGGGAAGGGTTCTTATCATAACTACAGACGTGTTTCCTTTTCACGGGATCCAAACCCACTTAACTGTGCATGGAGTAAGCCTGTACATGCCCTGTCTGCCACTCTCTTCACTTGTTATAATCACTGTTGGACCCTCATACAGTTGTGAGATTTTTAGGGCAAGGACTATACTTTTAAGTTTGCCACATACAGCCTTGGGGCAAAATGATGGACCAGGTGACCCTTCTTTCAACATCATTTTCTATGATAGTCTGTACCTGGACATTCCCTGGAACACCAGCACCCAAATCCTGGTTTTGGTCCCCAGCATTGATATAATACAAAGAAAAAATAACTTGGGATGGAAACAGAAGTCTCGAAGGACTTTGAAATAAGAACAAAAGCCTAATAATGTACAGTGCTGAGAAGGTGACCTCACCAAGCAGCCAGTTATTAGACCTGAGGTCAATTTTCCCACATGGATGAATTTCCAAAGTCAGAGACAGACATCAGCTCTTAATTCTTCTACAAGCATCCAAACTATGCCCTGGAAAACAGGTACTCAACGCTCCCCAAAACGCTAATAGTCTCAAAACATTATGTTTTGAGACATTATGGCTTGTAGACATGCCTAGGTGGCAAGAATGCTACAGCACATAAAAAGCCAGTGGTATACCTGCTTCTATGTATGTAACTGGGATATTGTTATTCTATCTGTAATTCTTGTTATTTAACAAAGTCAGGTATGTTCATACAGCAATGATTCTGCAAAAGCCTTAATTAAGAGAGAAAACACCAACCATGGAAAACCTATTTAAGTAACTGTGGTAACCTGTTTTGCCTACCATTTCCTGCAACTTAGCTGACAGCTCCCAGCACCCAGAGGAAGAAAAGCTGAGCTTTTCCTATTGTCCTCCAGTGACCCCTGCCCTCTGATGTGGTCATTACAATACCAGCTGCCCATTCCACAAGCACTAGGGAAGAGATGACACCAGAGGAAGAAAGCAACACACACACCCCAAAAAAGGGAGGGGGAAATATCTGCACCTCTATCCCCAGTAGAAATGAGTGCTAACTATCAAAGTTCACCACACCAGCAAAAGAACTCTTCTCCCATTCCTGATCCACATGGTGCTCATGACATCAACAAAAAAAATTTAAAAAAAAAAAAATCTACTAGTGTCAGTGTTACTGACACCCAGGTTTGTACAGAAGCAGTCACGTGAAAGAGGAACACCAAAACATGCTCCTCCTAACATACACTATGAAATGCATCCCATAAATGGCCCAAGACAGCTTTCGAAATTTATTAACAGAGTCTTCTTCCCCTGTTCCCTAACAGGGCTTCCTCAACTTTGCAACCTAATACCTTCCTAAAAATGAAATTATAAGGTGGATGGCAAGTGAAGGCAGAGAACAAAAAGGCTGTTTCAAAGTGGTCCCCAGAAAAGGCGAGGGAGAGAACCTGCTGCCCAAAGGTGCTTTCACCTCCCCCTGTAGTCTTTTCACGTAGCCCAATGTGCCAAGGTGAACTCCGGAGCACGGGCTGCCTCCTGAGCAGATGCTCAGATGTTTGCACACTCCCCGAGCAAGCGAGGCAGAAGGATACTGGCTGTTGCCAGAGGAGGAGTTTCGCAGAGCAGCAGGATTCCTGCTAGACCTACACACATGCACAGGGTGGGGAAGGAGAGAAGAAAAAAAACCCAGGCCCAAACAAAGATGCTTCTGAATCATGTGCCTGCGTTTGCCATCTGCTGCTGCATCTCAGAGCATTGCCATGGATGTGAAGGACGGCCTGCTGGTCCCTTCAGCTGATTAACTTGTTCACATGGCCAGGGGCACCTCTCTGCAATGCAGATCTCACCAAAACAACTGCACCAGCGAGTTATGATTTAGTGAGGGTATGGCAATAAACTGTCCTCAAAAATACACCGCGAGAGTGCAGTTTCTCCTGCTGGAAGGGTAAAAGGCTCCTTTCTGGATGAGATCAGGAGGGAAGTTTAGATAGCATTTATTGGAGAGTAACTGCTTCCCTCGCATAAAATGCTAGTAGTATCATCAGCAGATAACCAAAGATGAAGTAATCGGTAACTCATCCTGAACATAGCACCCTGTCCCGTGCAGGACCCCAAAGCACTTTACACATCACCAACCCCAACACATGGTGGCTGTGTTACCCTATGCGACCACACAAGTGACCACAGGATGGGACCAGAAGAATATGTCACTAACAAACTGTGCCAGGAAAACAGGACAAAGCAAGAGTCTGGCTGCTAAGCAAGTGCTGTCCCAAGAACCAGGAGCGAACCAACACCACACTTTAAATACCCAGCTAGAATCAGATATTTGACTTTATACCTTCCTGAAGAAAAAACTTTGACTCTACAGAACACTGGAAGGAAGGCTCAACACATCTGGTCATGCTCAGAGGACAGCGAGGGAGGTCAGGATGGACAGGGCTTTGAGCAACCTGATCTAGTGAAAGATGTCCCAGCCCATGGGAGTGAGATTGCACTAGATGATCTTTAAAGGTCCCTTCCAACCCAAACCATCCTATCATTCTATGATTTTCAGTCACTGAGCAAGCCATGGTCAACCAGTCAAGCACACCATAAAACTTTGTCTCAGTAGGTGACAGAGATGCTTTCTCCATGTGCCCAACCAGGAGCCAAAGTTCTCTCAGGGCAGAGACTTCCCACCTCCCCCATTTTCTGTCTGACCCCTCCTTACCTTCATAGCAGTCCCGCACTGTGCCAAAGTAAACATAGTACTGGTCATTGGTGAAGAACAAGAGACTGAGCCATGAGTCAAAGGCGTAAATGGGCACAATGAAGAGGATCCGAACAATGTAGCGCTGTTCATTTGGGCAGCTATAGCAGCGAAGATGCATGTAGATCTGAGAGGACGGAAAGGGGAGACCAGAATCAGCGGTATATGGAATAGAGAGGAGAACGTGGAACTGGAGAGTCAACTGGGCCAGGAAAAACACTCAATAAATCATCTCTTGATTGCCTCCAGCAGCCTCAAGGTGATAAGCATAAAAAAAAAAAAAAAAATCACTATTATCTTATGGCATCCATATAGCATCCCTTCATTTGCAGAATGTGGGAAGGAAGAGAAAAAGAAAGTGGAGGCATTTCTAATCTATTTTCTTATAGGGAACTAATTTACTATTACTACCATCACCTTGCACATATTCTTTTCCTCATACCTTTTTCTCCCCTGGTTATCAATCCCATATTCCTGCTATCCTGTTTTAAGTACCTAAGATTCACAATGCTGCAGCCTGATTTTCTCTGAAGAGGGAAGGTGAATGCACTTAGCGCATGCTCATTGTAAACACTCTCACGCTCTTGGCCGTTTTGGACGCTTTCAAGACTTTCACCTGAAACAACCTAAGAGAGCCCTTCACAGCACTGCCAAGAGCTGATAAGCCACAGTCCATCTGCTCAAAAAGCGCTGTTCTGCACATAGGCGACAGCACAGCCACAAAGCATCAGCCATCAAGCGAGCACCGAGCTCATGCACTGTGCTCAAAGGAACCACGCAGCCACACCACTTGTTCTGTCCGACTGTACGCACACATGCCAATCCCTCTAAGTCACTGGCTGGGGGGAGTGCGATGTCCCCACCCTACCCGCTCCCACCACTCACAGTTTGTTAGCCATCATTAAATCCCACACCTAAGATGCTTTTCCACAGAATACCCACCTCCTGGAAAAGGTATTGACCACAAGCATACCCTGAAGATGAGCACCACTCCTGTAATGGCCTAATAACACAGCCAGAGCTTTGGTGCGAGTTGCGGGTACGCTCTGTTGGCCACAGAGTCAGCAGAGGGCACATTCTCCAGAGGCAAGGCCTCCGTATGGCAAGCCTCATCTAGGTGCTGCCCCAACTGTTGGAATTCATAAAAGCTAGTTTATTACATACGTGCCTCACGACTGACCGATTTTGCTGCCTGAACAAACAAGCATTTGTTTGAAGTTTCACCCTGCATTTGGGGGTGCTGTGAGGATTCTCCAGGGTCTAATGAAGCATACACTGATGACCTTGCCTTTCCCTCATAAGGGAGAGGAGGTGTCCTCTCCCCAGCTGTCTGTTGTTCACCTCTCCTTGCCTCTTGGCCAGATCTGGTCAAAATCGACTGAAGGGCTCAAAATACTTCTGTTTCCTCTCCCTAATCCATTAGGAGCTCACAAAAGCCTAATTTCCTGAGGAGAACAGGTTGAAAATAAACTAACGAACCTTAGGGATATTTTTTCCTTGTGACAATCCCAGTGACACACCTCACCCAGCACAGGGATAGCTGACACCAGAGTTCAGATGTCTCCAAGCTTTGCCCTTGGGATGTCACAAGAGCCCTGCGATCCGTGTGCCTATGAAAGCACAGAAACTGCTGCCTTGTAACAGGACAACAGCACATTTCAATCAACACTGTCTCTCTGGCACTGACCTCCATTGGTTTCTTCAGAGAAGGGCATTAATGCCTAACTGTGCAATGCTATACTGCAGAGGAAAGATTTCTTCCTACCCTCAGTAGGCGATCAGTTCGACAGGGGGATCCATGGCACTTGTAATTGTTACCCAAGCAGGTGAAACTGCGGGTATTACTCTTATTCATCAGTGACTAATCCATTTTTGAACTTCACTAGTCCCTGTACTCCATCAACAGGCTGTAGTTTTCTAGACCCTGGTCCACAGATTCCAGAGTGATGACTAACAGGTACAAAACACAGGTTGATAAATAACAGGGCTTGCATTTCCCCACCGTGTTTTTCAGTTCACATGACAACCGCATCAAAGAGAGGCACGGAACAGGATGCAGGGTTTGACTTGTTCTCGCTCCCAGGACACCTGCCCCAGAAAGAGGGGAGGGGAGAAAAATTAAAATAAAACATTTCCTGCTACTCCTTTCCGCAGCGGAGTTCAGCTTGTGGAATCCACTGGCACAGGACATCAAAGGAGGTGTGTCAAATGACAGATGACCACAAGCATCTAGCTAACAGCTGACACAATAACGAAATGGCCAGATTCAGCTACAAGACCTATGAAAGGATGGCTTGAGATAACACACCTTACTGCAAACACTCAAGAGATGGCCAAATGTTTTACACCTGCTAGTTCTAAAGAGTTTGCTTCCTCTCCATTCACACTACGAAAATGGTCTGAACCTGGGCAGAAAAAGGCTTTCATATAGAAGTTGCCACCTTGATCAGCACAGATAATATATTAGACCCTAAAGAAGAGGTCCTGATACCACTCCAGAGTCTGCAAACCCCCATCACACAGCCATATCTGGCAGAGATATGCCGGGGATCATATGTGCTCCTCCATGTGGGGAAAACGAGCACGCGAAGTACGAGTGACAGGGTTTTACCTGATGGCAGGTGATGAGCAAAGCTGTCCATACAAAGAAACCTGAGATGGCCTGAGCAGCGGTGGTCATGAGGAATATTGGCTGCTCCACAGCCGTGGGGCTGCCATCTTCTGGCATCCAGGAGAAATTGGGAGCCACAGCTGGAGTGGTGGCAGTTGACCCCAATCTGGGGGCTTCAGTGATGTCAGTCATCACTATCATGGTGCCTTTTGATGTGAGGTTCCAGTTGGGATTACTGAAGAGCCACCTGTGAGCCAAGACCTGTCAAGGAAAAGAACCAAAAAGTAATTAAACCCAGATGAAAGGACTTGGGAGCATAACAGTAACAGTACTTTGCATCTCTCACATGCCTTTCACTGGGCTGCTCACATGCTTTACGAACAGGACCCGGATAAGACTGCCACCCCTCGTGATACAACAAATCACATGGTACTTGGGAATCTCTCTACCACTCACAACGCAGCCTCCTAGAAATCACAAACGTTGCCACTGCCATTGTCACCACCCTTCTGCAATAAAAACATTTAAGAACAAGACGAATATAGCATTCATCTGAGATCAGAAGGAAGTATCTAAATCATCCATACTGGAAGATGATGGGCACACCTAAGTTAACAGCTCTACTTTCCACAAAAGCACTGGCTATTTTGCCATGTCCCAGTCTTATGGTTAGTCTGCCAGAGTCTTAGTCTTATGGTTTCATCTGGAAGGCAACAGAGCAAGCAGCTGCAGGCAACAGGAATATGGACCACAAAGTGTCACTACGCAGGAAGGGGGAAAGAAGAGCGTCCTTATTCCTCCAGTGAGCAATCATCACCATTTCCACCATTTGAAAATGACACTCAGCGCAATGCACCTGCATTTGGAAGGATATGCACTGAAAGCTCTCTTCGCTAGAAAGAAGAGCATGAAAGTGATGCTTCTATCAAACTTTGTATGGCATGGTACACTTGGCGAGCCTGTCACTAATTCTACTAACTTAGCATTGTTTTCTATGTGGCATGATTTCAACCCGATTGGCTTTTAAAAGCCAGCTGACCCATGAAAACACACCCAGAAGACAAGCATAGGTAAATTTTCAAAGCAGCGTGACCCATGGGCACTTCCTGGATGAAAAGCTATGTCCTTTCGATGGAACAAATTCTTGAACGTCTAAGATCTAAAGCAGCTATTATTTTCAATTTGGTTGTAAGCAGGCTCTAATGTGACCTCTGAATTGGAGGAAGATAATCCACTTAAATCAAGATCACAAGTAGGCAGCCATTGGTTCTATCCACTAGAAGAGCTGCTTCTGATGCGGCTGTAGTAAAGACATGGTTATCAAGGGGAACAGCATAATAGTGCCTCCTTCCGATAACCTCCTAATAGTTTTCGGGATACCCTTTCTGTAAAAGTGCAAGACGTAGCTCTTATGCAGGCCTTTAAGACCAGCAGATAGAAAGGGCTTTAGAAAGGCCAACGATCCATCGCCACAGTTTACAGCTGCAGCAGGGAAGGACACGTCTGTAATTTACTGGCAGATCACAGCAGAACAAGAAAGAGAACATACATCCACAGATGAAATGCCCCAGCCTTGCTTCACCTGAAGCCATAGCACAAATTGAGGAACAGGCACCCAGTAAAAGCAGAGGCTCAGGAGGAAATCATTTCCAAATGTACACTAAGGTGTGCAAATGGCCCCTCCAGCACATGCTTTTCCAAACCACACACTTGCAACCAGTGGTGCGCGGCACTCTGATGTTACTTACGCCACATTCCACCTCATTTCTGCTTTCTTCCACAGGGGGAAGAGAACAAATACAAATCCTGGGAAATATCCAGATTTGTTTAAGCAGATATTACTTACTATAGAGGGAGGTGCACAACTGTTACAGTTGAATTTATATTATTAGTCAAACTTGGTAAATAAATAGTAGTAGTCAAACTTGGCTTTTCCTTGTTCCTTCCAGTCCTTCTTTGTCCAAAATATCCCTGCTCAGAGTTACAGCTTTCTGTAACTGCACATACTGAAGGCTAATTCCTTTCCAGTCCTGATCAGTACAGGAAATATAACTGTTTTGAGTTTCAAAGCATATACACACACATTACATTATCTATACTATATCTAAAAATTTGGAGAGATGAAGGCCGGATGGAGATGTCACAAGGGAGCATGTTTTTTATCGCTTTGAGAAGAAAGGGATTTCTACCCAAGAGACTTCTGAAGCAACTGAACAGTCACAGTGCTGAGCATGCTTCCACTAGGCTCACAAAGGGCACATCTAGAATGAAATCAGAACAGATGCACCTGTGGTTAACGTAGCTCTAAATAAAGTCCAGCCAGTTGCAATCCTGCACATCCCAGTGCACTTCAGGAGCTATGCAAGAGAGGAAGCTGCTAAGCCCTTCCTAAAGTTCATGGGGGAAAGGATCTCTACTGCAGACCACCAGTGGCAGGAGGGACAGGCCCTGGAGCTCAGTGCTCCAGCTAATCAAACCACACCAACAGCACAGACCCACGTGCGGTGCCAGTAATGTCACTAGAACTGGAGATCTGAAAGGGTACTCCTCTGCTTTTCTGCACTCATTTTAAAAGAAGCTGAAACAGCAAAAAGCAATCAACAAGCATTTTGATGTGACAAGAGTTACATATTCAGAAGCGAGGACACTTAGGAGTTCAAGTCGTATATGTAACCTTAACACTGCCCCCTTGTGATTATATATCAGCTGTCATTAATTACATAATTATGCAGCATTCTTCACCTAATCCGCTTTAATTCACACAGTCATTGAAACTAGTAACTCCTTCCAGCACTGTGCTCTGAAAGAAAATATACAAACTTTCTTAACCAGGGCTTCACTTCTACTCCAAATCCCAATCCACCTCATCCATGAGCACCCTCCTGTTCCTCAGGGTTGCCCGTAAGGACAACTTTCTAATCACTTGATACTTTTATTGGTTGTAAGCATCTTGCAGTTCATTCTCCTCGCTAGTGAAACATGAAGGAATGCTGTACTCCTGAATCTGCAAAATTAACATTATTATCCAAATTATCCCTTCTAGTCTCCTGAAGTCCCATACAACATTGCTACAGTGACAGGGATAAGCAGTGCACAAAGCTATTATGAAAGACTATCGTGTGCAAGAAGCTGAAGCTGGAAGAGTAATTCTGTACTATATTTAAGAAATAGATAATAGCACAGCAGCCTTAACCAGGTGAGTGGATTTCAGCTCATTGACTACCACCAGCTCAGAGTCTGCTAGCTCATCTTTTGCCTTGTTAAAAAGAGCATCATGAGGGCAGGCTATGGCAACACTCTTAATAGGCCTCGCTTCCGAGATGCCTCTTCCCCACCGTGCAATGGGACACAAGCCCAGCACATCATTAGAACAGGCTTCCAGCAAAAGCGGTGCCCGGGAGCGCGTCACAGCAAACACGCTGCCTTGACAAGCTACAGAGCGAGCATCCTGGTGTAAGCAGCTTCCCTCTTACCTGACACAGTGGATGCGTTTTGATACTTGTTTCTTGGACACCTACCTCCATGACAGCCCACATCAGCGCCACAAGACATACCTTCCTGCTTCCTCTCGCGCCCGGGGAAAAAGGTCTTTTCCAACAGCCACAAAACTATTTCATATTCACTTCCATTTTCTCCTTTCTCCCCCTTTGCTACTCCAGCGGTGCAGCAACCTGACAACAGTTAGGCTACTGGCTGTGATCTCTTTTCTGTGTACTCCTCCCAGCTGGCTATATTTCTCTGTTGTTTCTTGCGCATTTTAAGCTCCTTGGGACAACCATCTTTTTGTTCTCTGGCCGTACAGTTCCCAGCACTGCGAGGTACCAAGCCATGAGGAAGGCACTTGACATTACCATATGGCAAATTAGGGGCATTTAAAAACCTGAATTACCAATGCAATACAAACCAAATTAACCTAACACATAATAAATTTTGAAGAGTTCCTTACACTTCTGCCATATCCTGTTTTCTCTGCCCATCTCTTTCACCTCCACCTCATTGCTTCCATTTCAGGGGAGAGTAAAATTACTCGCACACTTATTCTCCCTCTCTGGAGGGCTCTCCTAAATATATCAAAGGAAAACATTTCAACACTCTAAATTTCACTCTCGAAGCATTCCCCATCTCCAACTGACTACCTTGCTCCCCCCGGAGGTAACCTGCAATATAGCACATCCCAAACAGCACCAGGAGAACAGATAGCCAGGAAAAGCACCAAACTTTGGAAACTGGAAACATGCACGCAGAAAAGCACACCCGCGTAAACACTCAGGGCTTTCAGACATGAGCCTAGGTGTACTTCAGGACAGCCGCAGGAACCTCAAATCAGCTAGTACGATTCCTGTACGTGGGCTACATGAGCTTCGGGCAGTGCTTAGGTCTGCATGAGGTCTATACCCAACAACCCCAAACGTGGAAGGCAGAGATGACAGCCCCAAACCCAACGAGCCGTTACGCGTTCCTGCCTAGATGCCACTACAAGCTACGCGCATTAGAGCAAGACAGGACCTTGTACTGCTAGGGCATTAGCTTAAACACCAACCTAGTACCGGCTTAACTTAAACTTATCTAACAGATCTTCTGAAAGCACTTGAGGAGTATTAGGGTCTGCTCTCGATGCAAGGAGGAGAAAAGAAAATAAAGCAAAGCTTGTGCTCTTTTTACATCAAGATAACGATCCTGGTAAAAACTAGAGATGTAAAACACTGTTACAGAGATTCTTGATAGGGAAGGGGCTCCAACCTGCATGGGGACCAGTTCTGTTAGAGATACCACACCAGTGTAAAGTTAGTGGAGATGTGTCCACAGGGCCTGCATCCACAGAAAAACAGCAATGAAGTAATTCTCGATCAGGAACAGATTGCCATTCCTGTATCTTTTAGAAAAAGAGGCCTTCTGTCTCTAACATTAACGTGGCAGCTTCTTCCCCCAAAAATAAACTCAGAACAGTAAACAGAAGGGATGTGGCACAAGTGAAAACAAAAAAAAAAAAACTTCATTTTTGGCTTGCATAAAGGAATGGAAAATGTTACCACCAAGAAGGAGCTATTTCTACATAAAGATAAACAAACAGAAATACATAAAAACCATTTCTGACGCAACAAAAGCAGCGTAAGAGGAGGGAAGAAATGTTCAAGCTTGGTCCTTCAGTTCCTAGGGGCACTTCTGGACACGTATTCAATCAGAGAGTCTAGAAAAGGAGGCGCGGGCTGTCTGCTCTGAGCAAGACCCACTCTGTTGTGCTGCTGGCAACAGCGGGCTTGCTTTGCCCCAGCGTCGGTAGGAAAAGAACCCCAAACAACATGACTCTGGAGCTGTTCTCTGCCATCTGCAAACACAATCTGTGTTTTTAAAATAGATCATCTCCTCCGAGGCTAAAAGTATTTCATTTCTAAACTGCTGAGAGCGCAAAGAATGATACACAAAGCTATCCCATGAAAGAGTCTTAACAGCTAAGCCTCCTTCTGCTGTACAAGATACGATCCAACAAAGCATGCAACGACCTGGCTGCAAGGTTCTCCTGGAAAGCTACAAGGCAAGAAATTTCTCCTCCTGAAAACCTCGTCCATACTTACTGTGGCTTCAAATATGCACCACGCTGAACCTAGTTTCTGTTAAGATACCACAAAACCATTTTCCGCTCCCCTCTTAATTTCTTATTCCTCCAAGAGTTTCTCCATTAAATTATCCTTATTCTGGACCCAAAAAGACCAATGCAGTCTGAATTTTCTGCATCTATTAGGACACAAGTCAGGGCTTTACATTAGTGAAAGCAGGAGCTTTGTGTTCTTCAGAGTGTCCCTTAGACTTACAAGGAGTACAAGAACACACAACAAAATGGTTCAAGGTTTATTTCAGACTAGTGTAATTAGAAGAATGCCTAGAATTGCCAACTGGGATCAGCTTTTCCAGTTGCGCTAGGTATATACTGCAAATCTGTAATTGATTTAAGGTCTTTTCAACCCCCAAGGGCACAGCATCACCAGCTGATCTGGCAAAAGGTAGGAAGAGGAGGAGGCAGAGTCAGGACAAAATAACATAACAATACAAATAAATAGACAAAATAAATAACAGTAAGAGAGTCACTGGTGTAGCTCAAATCAGCGATAGCAATAAAAGAAAATCACACACTTTTAAATTCATTAGTTCTTAAATTGCTTTTGCTCTCTGGGGTGGCATCTAGTTTACCTAGCTATGAGACATGGAAAGGTCCCAACAGTGCATTTTTAAGCTCTCCAGAGGCATTCCCGAAACAATCTGTGAGTTAACTATGTGACCTGGCATACAATTTTTACTAGTGCAGCTCATTTACATTTTACTATTCATGCTGGGCAAAGCTTTCTTAATGTCAAGTCAGTGCAAGTCACCCCCCAACATGCACTTCATACAACACATGTACATATACGTAACTCCCAACACACAGAAGCAGAACGGTGCTGAGCTAGAAGACAGGCATTCAACGAGGTTTACAAAAACATGCAGGGATTGAATCTACAGTTACTGCGCTTCATATCAGCTTAATGCATGACTTCTCTCTCTGCACAACAAATTCAGATCCAAATGCAGTTCTTGGCAATGTTATTTCTTGAGAGGTGCAAGCAGTCTGTCAGTACAGTCAGTGAAACCAGGATAAAGTGTCACTGGGACATAAAACCAGTAGCGCCAGCATGAGCGAAGCAGGATGACCACTAGTCTCAGAAGCAGAAGGCAGAGGAGTCAGGCACCTAGGAAGACCAAACCACAGGGCAAGGTACACAACCACTAAGCCATATTCAAGAGATGATCCGACGCCTACATACACATAAGAGCATACCATACACACAAACAATTTAACCTTCCACAAGGCCATACAACCTCTTGTCTCATTTTAAGGAAATTAAACAATGAAAATACCACAAAACTCTTCTCCACTTCCAGCTTACGCAGCCCCCACCCATTTTGTTAATCCATACACAGTCATCTGAAGAGAAAGCTGCTTCCCCTCCCCATGCACCCATTTAAAAACTCAGAACCAACAATAAAACTCTTTTACCCCAAGCCGTGCACTCTTCTTTCCAGAGTTTTTTTCTGCTCTATTAATTTCTGTTGTCTCGCTGTACTCACAGCCCTCCTCCCCCCATCCTCCTGCTCTTTTTTTTTTTT